>JAUMHE010000056.1:7229882-7248750 GCA_032359235.1 Enteromius mattozi
ATAAAGCTCATAAAGCTCAAAGCTTTAAGTGCAGCTGTGTTTATATGTCTGTACTCGTAACTAAAAAGGTCCATAGTGAAACTCCACGAGCCATAACCATTGTGTCTTTTGAGCAAGACCGTTAACCCCAGGTTACTCCAGATACACTGATCCAGAGCTTTAAAGCAGCTAAATGCTTACAGAAACTCAGGGGTATAACTGTTTAAAGGTTTCTGGGTTGAAAGCTTGTGTTCTAAACAGTTTCATTTAGAGATTATATTTCTTTTGCTTGTTTTCTTTAAATTGCCTCTTTCATTTTAAAAAAAGAAACCTTTGTTATGAGAAGACTGTAAATGGCTCCCTCATTCCTTCTGAATTTAGTGCTTTGTATTACTGTTTATGTTTCTCTCCTTTATAATTGAAATGAAAATGTGGCCTTTCATTCACAGATTTCCAAGTGGATCTCACCCTGGACCGTCTCAAACACAAGGGAGCCATCAAACGGGTGCTGTTCCTCCATAACAAGATGTCTCATTATTCAAAGAACATGACCGTCTCCAACAACATGGCACCGGCCTGCGAGGAGCTTCAGGCTTATTTAATAGTGAGCAAATCCATTCACGTTTATACATTTGACAAATGTTTTTATCTACAGCAATTTGCAGTGCTTTGCAAGGTAGATATTTTATAGGAAATCAAACTGGTGATCTAAGTGCTCCTGATGTAAGGTTCTACCAGCTGAAAACAGGAACACACATGTGACTCATTCACTTCTGCTGACCATGCCAGTACTGGGCTGTGAAAAGTTTAGTGTAGGTTTGTTTTACTTGGCCAACTGAAGAAGTGCTCATGCCTTTATGTCATCAAATATGTGTTAGCTCTGTGGTTAAAGCTGTAGTGGCAGATAGCCCAGATGTTTGGCACTAAAAATATGCCGTTATTTTGTTTTCAAAAAGGAACAATGCGTTACAGAGCTAAAGAAGGATTTGACCTGGAAAGCCAAAGCGCTCTTTCTTGGACATAAAAGAACATGTTGTAGGGCTTGTAAGCTGGACTGAAATTCCCCAGCCTTGAGCTCATTGAACTAGAGGCCCCATTTCTCTCTCCATCCACTTTTGGCTCTCTACCTCTCTCTCTCTTTCTCTCTTAACAGGATGACTCAGAATTCAGGGATAAGATCACACCCATTTCTGTTTTTATGGAGTACAGCTTGAATTACAACGCAGCAGCAGATAAGACCGGCCTGTTGCCCATCCTTGACCAGTCTGCACCTACAAATGTCACCAAGCAGGTACAACTGTTTCCCAAACTAGACCTCTAGTTACTGCATATACACTGCTTTCCAAAAGTTTGATCCGTAAGATTTTCAACTTTTGGGCTTTTTTTTTTTTCTTTTAAGAATTCTCTTATTCTCATCTATGCTGCATTTGTTTGATAAAATACAGGAAATAACAGTATATTGTGAAATATTATAACAGTTCAGAATAATTGTTTAATATATTTTGAAATGTAATTTATTCCTGTAATAGCAAAGCTGAATTCTTAGCATTGTTACTCCAGTTAAAAATCTTCTGCATCCCAAAAAATCATGAAATCTAGTCTTTACTGATATTTTTTAAGCAAATTATCACATCAATATAATGGGTACAAGTATACATTTCTGTCAAAGAAAAGTCTTCCTGACAGACTTTTGAGCAGTGGTGAATAAGCACTCTGTTTCCTCATTGGGTGGGGCTGTCATGGGCTGAGTTGCATCTTTCATGTATTTCAGAAAGATCTCAGCGTCTGTAGGAAAGGATGATGATGGAATAGATGAATGTGGTTTATACTGCATACAAATAGCAGGGAATTTTTAAAATGGGGGGGAAACAAGAATTCATTGGTCTTAACGTATGGGAACCCTGAACGAGACGTTACATTGTGCAGAAGCTGCTCAAAAGGTCAAATCTTCTACCAAACAAAGACTAACATGCTGCTTTACACGAACAGCTCTGGCTAAAAATAAGAACTACGTCTTTTTCTTTTTCCCATAATCTTTTGTAACTTTCCAGGCTCACATACTCCTGGATTGTGGCGAAGACAATATTTGCAAGCCAGACTTGAAACTGTCTGTTGTGAGGTGAGTCATTGGTTCATCTGAGCCCTAAATTCCATTGCATTGTCTGGTTGTGTGGAGCTGGAGATTAACTTGGTGCTTTTGATGTTGTTTTGTGCTCTAGTGACCAGAAAGAGATCTACATAGGTGACGATAACCCCCTGACCTTAGAGGTCACAGCAGAGAATGGAGGAGAGGGGGCATATGAGGCCGACCTTACGGTCACTCTACCATCTCAGGCAGATTTCATTGGGGTTGTGCGTAACAGTGAGGTAAGCAGTGACCCACCTCAACCTCATAAAGTGCACTGTCATCCCTGCTGTGACCTCCTGTAACGAGACAATTAATGTTGTACTAAAGAGCTGATTTAACAGATGTTATAAGTCAGGCAATATCTGACTTCTTGCTGGTAACTTGATGCTCCATTTGCAAACGCAAGCAAATGTTTCTTCAGACACCAGTCAGATTGCCTAAAGGAACATTTATGAGCACTTTAAAAAAAATACAAGCTGCACATTGCTTTCAGAAGTTTTGGAAAGCATTGCTGGTAACTCTTTATTCTACAGTGTCCTTGTTACAAGTTAAATGTACTTAGTATCATAATAACAACAAATTATGCATAATTACATGCAAGTAGCATGCAATGCTAAGCCAAACCAAACCCTAATCCTAAGTACATGTAGTTAATAATTATGACTCAGTACTTAAATATATAATTACTGTATCATGAAAACCTTAAAATAATTCATAACTGCATTGCTTCATTAAGACGATTTAGCATAATTTAATTTAACAGTTAAAAATACTCATTTATCAGTAATATTTCTGTTCTGTTCTGTGACATCATTTAGAGTCGTTTGAATGTCCGTATGTTATTTCTGTATCTCAGACATTGTCTAGACTGTCCTGTGCCTTCAAAAAAGAGAATCAGACCAGAGTGGTGGTTTGTGATCTTGGAAACCCAATGAAAGGAGGAACTAAGGTGAACAACAAACGTTTTTAACATTGCTTATTTTAACATATATGACTATTTACTTCATATATTTCTGTGAAATTTGTGTTGTTTGTTTAGATAATAGCAGGATTGCGCTTCAGCGTTCACCAGCTCTCTGAACAGGATACAGAAGTCAAGTTTGACTTGCAGATACAGAGGTATTTTAATTCATGTTTGCTATTACAATAATACAGCTGATAGATTTGCTTGTGCAATGTTAATTAGAATGGGTTTGGTAGCCCAAGGAGGGCCATTAGAACAAATGTAAAGCCAAGACTCTCTAAAAGTGTGTTTTCACTTCCTGTCTTTTTATTTATAAAACTTCAGACAGCGTTTGCTTCTAATGCTACGATTTCCTGCTGGCTGGCAGTTTTTTTTTAGAGTGGTAATTACAGGGAACTGCTCTTTTTCGTATCTCTGTGAGAACATCCTGCTTTGCTTCCTGTCTCTCACTCTTTCCTTACATCTTCATCATGTTTTCGCCCGTCTTTACAACAATGATTTGTAGTGGATCTCTAAAACATAAAAAGTGGTCCATGGTAATATATTTTATCAAGTTTTGTGTGTAGATTTTAAAACAACAGCACCACCTGTTGAAAATGAATAATTCTCTTCTGCTTCCAGCTCAAATCAGTTCAACAATACCAGCAACAAGGTCTCTGTTGTCACAAAGCTTGCTGTGCTGGCCAAAGTGAAATTACGAGGGTATGATCATTTAAATCATATTTCTTTTGAAATTGTGTGAAATGTGTTTTAAAATCAGCATGAAATGCCATTTAAGACACATTTTACTTTAAAGTTGCAACAAGTTATGACATTTAGAAGATTAATAAGTCACCTTTTTTAGAATGACAAGAAAGTAAAAATTATTCAGTATGGATTGACTGTTAATAAAACCCGAATGATGAAAGCATTGTAATCGGCTGTTACTAGACACAGTCTTCAGTGTGAATTCATCTGCTCTATCTTGTGTAGGGTGTCTGCACCAGAGCAGGTGTTTTTACCCATCGCTAACTGGCAGCCAAAAGAGAATCCTGTTCTGGAGGATGACATTGGACCGCTTGTACAACACATCTATGAGGTAGAAAATGCATTCAAGATCATTGATCAAAGACATTATACATTTATTAAACTTTGGCAGTTCATAATTTGATTTTGTTCCTTTCTGCTCACTTATATTCCTAGCTAAGGAACACAGGACCCAGTACTTTCAGCAAGGCCATTTTGGAGGTGCAGTGGCCATACAGATTCAACAACGGCTCTCTGCTGTACATCACTAAGTTAGAAGTGGACGGAAATATGAATTGCAGCTCAAACAGGGAGCTCAACCCGCTTAATGTCACTGTATGTATTCTACAATCCAATCATGAAAGTATACATATGTAAGACTGTTTTTAATGACAAGTGTAAACGGAACCCAAAACCCCACTCTAGTCCATGCAAGCTGTTAAGCATCATCATGTTCTGATAGGCTGTGACATACTGTAGATTCAAACAAATAGCATTTTAACCATTACAAATTAGTTACATGGATGGTTAAACACTTTGCTTGTTCACAAAGTGGTCGCATTTTGGATCTCATCTAATATTCCATTGATAAACCTATGCTTTCACTTTCACTTAGAATCCCAAATTTATTGACAAAAATGAGACCTCTGCCAGTGGAGACAGAGCTGAGGGGAGGAACAGACACAGCGTCCACCGCAGAGACCTGGAGGACAAACAAGGGGAAGAGAACCTGGAGATTCTGGTACGTTCACAGCTTTAACAGTTGCCATTTTACAGCCATCATTGTTTGTGAAGAACTTGGAACAGTTTTATATTGAATTTATTTATGAATCTTTTTTTAAATAAATGTCTTGACTCTTTTGTTGAAAGAAAACAAAAAACAAATACTGACCACAAACCTTTGAACAGTTGTGTGCATATACAGTATGTAAATTTTAATGAATTTGAATTCAACTATTATTGTTGGACCATCAAACCATTTATCCTTGCAGTCAGTATGTATCATTGAACTGTGTTTTACACCAGTATGAGTAAATGAAAGTACAATGGTTTGTGTGTATCCACACAGGATTGTGGGAAAGCAGAGTGTCAGGAGATTAAGTGTTGGGTCGGCCGGCTGGAGAAAGGCCAGAGTGCCATTCTATTTATTTACTCCAGACTCGCCGTGAGCACGTTTCTCAAGGTAAAAACAATTAATTTGACTGACATTGCAAAGCTTCAAACGAGATCGTTAACATCCTGTTTTCACTGCACATATACATTTACAACACAGCAGTGGTTTTCTTTCCTTCCAGGCTGAAAGTCAGAACAAATCGTACAATGTTCGGTCCTCAGCCTCCTTCAGTGTCATAGAGATGCCATATAAAAATCTGAAGTCTGAGCTCCCAGCCAGCACAACATCAGTAAGTTCCTGTAATCATCAATGTAATGTTTCTTGGATTTTTTTGGGTCAGAAAGAGAGTGGAGTGGTTAACTAGTATTTATGAAACGTTTTAAAGGTGCAGTATGTAAGATTGACAGCTAGCAGTTGAAATGGTTACTGCAAAAACAAAGGCATTACATCTAAATTACTGCCTGTAGCGTTATTTTTCAGAGAAACAGCAATGTAAATGTAACATGATTTCGTGACAGCAATACGCTGTGCTTTTTGAAAACTGGGAGTGTCCGAATCAGACAGATTAAAGGTGCAGTATGTAATATTGTCAGCCAGTGGTTGAAATTGGTACTGCAATTCTGGCCAGGAATCTGCACTGAATATATGGTCTTTCTTACTGTCTTCATTGATCACGACTGAAGGTTGTATGATGCCAGTGTCATTATCACGCATCTCTGTCCTGCAGGCCTCTCTGAAGGTGATCTGGAATTCAGAGATCCCTCAGCCTGTCCCAGGATGGGTGGTGGCTCTGGCTGTCCTGGCTGGACTTCTGCTCCTGGCTCTGCTCATCTTTGTCATGCATAAGGTGAACAGCTGTAAACTTTAGTTAAATAACTGACTTTATAATATTAAAAATATTAATTAGCATTTTTATATTTTAAGACCCTAATGATTGACTGTTCCTTGTATTTGGTCCGTGTACGTTGCGTCCATTTGTTTTTAAATTTGAAATGAAATATTCAGAAACGAGAAAACGGTCATTTTTTCGTTTTTTAATTCGTTAAAAAAAACCGAAATAACGAGATTTAAGCTCGATTTTCGTTTTTTGGTCCATGGGTAGAAAAGGGATACACAACTGGAAATTTCGTTTTCCACTTGTGGGCGGTCATGACACGCCCCTTGCCGCCGATTGGTCAACCAAATCTGAGCCCATGGCGTCATCATCAGTTCGTTTAGCTAAATAAAAGTCTTCTGCTGCTGTATCAGTAGGCTATATATCAATATGTCAGCTTTCTGTGCAGCCTAAACGCATTTCACAGAAATAATTATTTCACAAATATATATAATGCTTGCTCGTTACTTTAAAACACAAAAACTTATATTTAAGGAACAAAAATGCTCCAAACGTTGTTTTTTTCTAAATTAACTATACAACGAAATGTAATTATTTTGCTATTACACACAAATCCAAATGATTTCAGGCTAGGGCCTAAGCATCTCGGGTCAGGGCCAGGCTAGGGTCTAAGTCTGAGACCGTGCAATAAGGCTATATTCAGAATTTACATAAAATGTGTTTTTCGTGCTTGACAAGCGGCCACGTACCACACACAGAGATAGCTAACTACTACTACACTGCGTTCACTTTCTCAATTAATGTAAAATATAAACAAACAAAAAAAATCTCAATTCTTTTTGTCTTGTATTTTGAAGTTTTGGTATTGAACTCTCCATACAAATATCATTGACTGTTTCCATCTTGATTTCTCTCCTCCTCAGTTGGGCTTCTTTAATCGTGTGCGGCCGCCCCAGGACGACAGCATAGAGAAAGAGCAACTTCAGCCTCAGGAGAACGGAGACAGAAACACAGAAGCCTGAGCTCTTCATCTTCACTAGTCTATCACAATGCCAACTCAATAACGCTACATCAGCAGGAGTGTGCCTGATTTACAGCATTGCTAATGAGAGTACAACACATCCTTGTCCTTTATTAGCAGGTCAGCATTTATTCATCCAGACAGCCCTGAAGAGTGAGACGGCTGTCTTTTTTTTTGAGTGGTACACAGCTGAAGTGGTTTAAATAATCATGGTGCTGTTAATAGGACTAAAGCCCTGTGCTAGTCCCATTTCCCCTGTGCTCCTGTCCTTCTTTAACTGCACTGAGTCTTTAGACGAGATTTGATTTGGGGTATAGAGAATAACACATTTAAAATCATAACACAATTCAAATAGTTTACAAGTAAGAAAAATAAAGGTAATGAACCATAATAGAAAATGAGATCATGATTTTTACTTGGAAAGATGTCAGGTAGTTTGGTACATCATTAGTTTGCTGGTTCTGCTTCTTTTGTGGGAGAAAGTTTTGGTATATTGTTTATCACCGCTCTGTTTCTGCTGTTTGGGGGATTTCTGTAGGACTTTGGACTTTCAGTTCTTATCTGTTTTCTTTGAAATTATTTCAGCTGTTGGGATTTGATTTCTTATTTGGGCATAAGGTATTTTGAGAAAATATTCTTATGTTTGTCTACTGTAAACACATTATTTTAGAGCAGGTTTGTGTCTGTGCCATTTAGAGCGTTTGGTTGAATTTGAATTATAAAAAGAAACAATATCTTTGCACAATAGAGCAATAAAATGGTGGCATTTTTATATTAGGGAAAACTACCCCTTATGGACAGAGCACCTTTTATTATGTTTTAACTCGCCTCTTGTTTTAATATTCCTCTTGGTCAAAAGTATTTTGTATTGATGAATCTTTTCCCCAAATACATGTTGATTAGAACAGGAAAAAGTCAATTTTGTGTGATGTATCCTGATTAATATTAATTGATGAAAATAAAACAGTTTGATGGTATGGATGATGGTAACATCTAAATTTCGAAAAATGAGGCTGGAATCCTTAACAATATTGGCTTTTTTAAAATGGTTTTGTTATATTAAAATGGTTATTTAATTAATGATTTTATGGATTAAAGGTTGCGGTTCATAGTTACTGGTCTTAATCTTGACTTCAGATATACTGAAATCCATAACCCATAACACTGCAAAAAAAATCCTGGATTTCTTATGTTGCTGTATTATAGTAATGCTGCTGCCCATATGAATTTACCCATATTGGGTTGCCATAAGTTTGTTGTCTAAGTGAAAAATTGTATACATTTATAATTCAATCAAAATGATGCATTTTCCACAAATAAAATGATCCAGAATATATTCTCATTTGTTTGTAAAGTTTGTAAAAAAAAAAACATATATAATAGAACATAATTATACCAACAAAAATATGTATTTTTGAGAATCTACCATGTTTAAAAATTATCACTGACTGTCTTGACCTTATTTTTGGACTTTCCTTTTCTTTTTTCCCCACGGTTTTGTTTAGCAATATGTTAATGCTTCTGTAATTCAATAAACAAATATACTGATGCTGTTTGCTGTCCAAAGGTTTTGTTATCATAACACCATTTTCTTGACCTCACAGAATATGTTTAGCTGTTAACAACTGTCTGGTTGATGAATAACCAACTGCAGGCATTAAAGGAATAGTTCACTCAAAAATGAGTCACCCTTGAGTAGTTCTAAACCGGTATGAATTTTAAAGTTTGTAACCAGGCTGTTTTGGGTCAACCTTGACTCCCATAGTATTTTTTTTTCCTACTATGGAAGTCAATCGTGACCAATACAGTCTGGTTACAAACTTTTTTCAAAATATCTTCCTTTGTGTTCGGCAGAACAAAGAAATTCATACAGATTTGAAACTACTTGAGGGTGAGTAAATGACAATTTTCATTTTTGGTTGAACTATTCATTTAAATACAAGAATATTCATCTTTAAATTCTACAGTGCTTCCATAGTTTGTTTTTGTGTACTTGAAACAAAAGAGCTCTAAATGCATTCTGTGTTAACGATGAAGAAAACAAAGAATCAAAAAATGACCATTTATTGTAAAAATGTTTGCACTGGACATCATGTAGCAGCTCACTGTGCATCTGTCAGTAAGAAGCTGAGATCACTGCCCGGGTCATACTCTGTAGTTTGCTTCCCCCTGAGAAAGAAATCCACAGTCTCACTTACTGTGCCTACTTGGGATTATTTTTTCTGATATACTTTCCATATGCATGAGCCTCTGCATTACCTCTGGAACAGTCGTGCTTTGGTGCTTCCTAGTAAGGTGGCTTTGTTTCCCTCCACTAAGAGCATCGAACCTTCACGAAGACCCTGCCATGAACAGCATAAAGTGGTAGAGTTCAACTACTGCTGGGAATTACATTTGAAAATGTATGCAAAGAGAAAACTTTTTTTTTTCTTTTAAATTTACAATATTACCATTTTTACTGTAATATAGATCAAATAAATGCAGCTTTGTTGAGCATTAAATTGTTTCACTGACCCCATTAGTACTGTACATCAACATACCAGCACAGATGGTGTGTCCAGCTCCTCGTGGTATTGGACAATTCTCTCTTGACGTGTTTCCTGTAAAATGCAAAATCAAACTGCATTCTGCAATAGGTTTCATTTTTACATTTATGGCAATCAATTTACGTAAAATATATGTTTTTGGTGATTTTTATTGATATAATATTGATAGTGTTAATCTTTACACACCCCCATATGTTTGCTGTTGGGATCAGCATCCAGATAGTGAGGGTTAATGTTGAAGGGCACTAAACCAATGGCAGCAAATGTGGGTGGATAGACGATGGGCATGTCATTGGTGGTGTTGATGCTGATGGTGGAGACATTGGTACCTGCACTTGATCCCATGTAAGGTATCCCATCCTATAGGAAAACAATCACACCTGTTACATTCAGTTAGACTGTATTTTAGATTTTGATTAATAAGAGATAGTAACTCACCTCTAAAACTCTCTTTCTAATCTCAGTTACCAGCTTGTTGTCATAGAGAGATTTCAGCAGGCGAAATGTATTACCTCCACCTAGTGGAGCACAAATATAGCACAAAGTTTGAGTTTGCACTATTTCTGGGAGATTCATTAAATGTAAGCAAATTTGTATTTGTGAACTCAAAAAGATGGAATGAACCAAATACAAATGCTATGATTAAAAAACAATAATTGAATATTTACTATATTAAATGTATTGTTATGCTGATAATTGTAAGAAAATGTATATTTTTTGTAAACAGTACATTTATTAAAAATCCTTCATACCAATGAATATTCCTTCAGCTTTTCTAACAGCATCCACAGGGTCTGGTGTCTCATGGACACTGTCCACCTCATAGCCTGAAGGAAAGAAAGAGAGAAGAGATGAAAGTCAGTGTGGCAGTGACCGTGTGTGCTCAATATACATGTGGTAAAATCAACAAAATACAAACCCAATGTCTTAAACTTGTCTCTGGCAGTCTTGGTATAGGCATCTCGATTATGCAGTGCATATGGCACAAACAAGATCCTCTTTACATTCCTGTTGAACAGAAAAAATAAAGTTATGTGCACTTATAACCGGGGCCAATGCAGGTCAGATTATTTTGATGATTGCAAAAACACAAAAGTGTGTCTTAATAAGCTTACATGCATTTGTCATAACTGGTATTTAAGTTCAATGAATGGATTTGTGAATGGATAACTCTGAAAACTGAGTGTTTAATCTTGTTATTATACATTACTGACACTCATTCCCAGAATATAACCCTTTATATCAGAATATTAATGTTAAGGGTTTTATGGCTGTAATAGCAAACTATTCTTAGAACTGTTTTACCAAAAGTTTAATGCCTAAATTCTAGTTAAGCTGCTGGCAACTTACTTTCCAAAAAAGTCTTGGATCTGCTGCTGACAGTGTTGAAGATATCCCCCTCCATGAAGAGTGGAGTTCGATACCAGCAGAAGTCTTCTCTTCATGACTCTTCCTGTGAAGTGGATCAGAAGATGTCAGCTCAGCATATGGACAACTCCTCTTTCTGCTGACAGCACACTCTCAAATCAGTTTGGTCGTAATCTCCAATGCATAACCTTTGGTCAGACAGTATATCGCTCTGATTATAAACCTTTAAAGGAACAAGCATTGATAGGAAATCATAACGTTACTGGAATCACGTGATTAAAGCAAAATATCACAAAATGACCTAAACTTACTGAGTCAACAAGAGGCAGAACCTAAAGTACTGATCACAACTTTAAACAGCTTTTAAAAACAGACGTAATGGCACTTTTGTTTTATTTTTTACGTTTTATTTGTGTTTCATTCCATAGGTAGTCGTCAGGATTTATATTTTCAAAATAAAAGTCTACTAGCTGGCCACCTACACATTAAAACTTCGTCATTTTTGCTACTTTTCAAATGACTGTATAGATTGATCTAAATAAATAATACTTAAAATATTTCAGTTATTATTGTGTGAAAATGATGTCTGTCTTTAAAAAAAAAAGCACAGTCGAGTCCCATCATTTCAATCATAACAATCGTTCTTCCATTTAATAAAGTTTTATGAAAGTTAGTGTTACGAAAACGACAATAATGTCACGTTGAAGAGCTTGAGATGAAACATAAGAGGCCAATATATTTGTGAATAAAATTTCCAGTCTGGCTGGAATTTTGTCACATTGTGCAAACCGTGTGTATATTATAGGCCTATTATTTTATTGTTTGTAGTCGGATATTTGAAATGCTAGCTATGCAGTAAGCATTAGCAAGGAATCTGATCAAATAAACTACTGTAATATGCGTTTTAAATATTTTAGTTTTTAAGTCCACATGGCCAAAATTGGCAAAGCGTCTACTGATGCTTTTATTTTGTCAAGTGTATCACGTGTGTGCGCGTCATCAGTGGTTTGAGAATGAGCATTGAGCAGAGCTAGGGAAAGACTTTTCGCACTTTACTCTAGTTAGTCAAACATGGCTGGTCGAGTCGAAATGGATGACAGTAACGTTGGTCTGGATAGTTTAATCCTGAATCTGCACGACATTCAAGCAGTCAAGTTTGGGTCTTTTAAGCTAAAAAGTGGACTTATTTCACCTATATATTTTGATCTTAGAGTAGTAGTTTCCCATCCAGCCCTGATGAACCAGGTAACGTAGACACGTGCTCACTTTGAGTATTTATTCTGGACTGTTATGCCAAAAGTGTGCATCATATACTAAGCGTTTTCCTACTGAAACATTTTGTAAAACAAGTCTCAAGAAGTGAAAAGTTCTCTTTTAGATTATTCTCGTTTGTTAATGATCAGATGTTATTTGTATTTATGAGCAGGTGGCAGATCTTCTTCATAAGCGTGCTAAGGATGCAGGAGTGGAGTTTGAGAGTGTGTGTGGTGTCCCTTACACAGCTCTTCCTCTGGCCACCGTTATCTGCTCTACCAAACTATATCCTATGCTTATTCGAAGAAAGGAGGCGAAGGACTATGGTAAAGGAATGCAATTTTCACTGAGCTCAGTTAATCAGCAATCGATGTTTTGTATTATCGACCCCAATAAATCGACACTTTCTCATTGACAACATGGAATGCTATACGAATAAACTGTGCCCTTAGTTTCCAAATGTTTGTCTTTATTAATCATTTGGATTTATAAATAGATTATTTGTATATTTCTTGGTGTGATTTGCAGTGTGAATCTGTATTATTATAGTTACTTAAAACCATAGTTTTCATTACTTTAAATAAAATAAATATTAATACATTTTAATACAAATACATTTTGAAAACCTGAATGTATGTTATTTAAGCTACTTGCAAAAGTAACATTTCTTAGTTTAACTTGACGTCCTAAAACAACTAAACTTAAAGAAAAAAAAAAATTCTGTATAGACATTAAATGAGAAAAACACACAATTACCATGAATATTACATTAAAGTGGAAAAAACTGGAACATTTACATTTTTGTACTATTTTGTACTAATATCAAAACATAAAATAACTAAAAACTGTACAGACTTATTTTACTTGCTAATAAATATTGATAATATATGTGTGTGTGTGTAATATATTATTTAGCTGGTTACTAAAAACTAAAGTAAAAATTTGTAAAAACTAATAGAAACATTCTTTGAACACAAATGAAAATAAAAATTAAATTCCAGCAATAATAAATGCTAAAATACTATCTTAATGACACTAATGACCTGTGTTGATTTGTATTTTGATATCCCCCAGGAACGAAACGTCTCATTGAGGGAACCATCCGCCCCGGTGACCGATGTCTAATCGTAGAGGATGTCGTGACCAGTGGCAGCAGTGTTCTAGAAACCGCGGAGGTGCTTGAGAAGGAAGGTCTGAAGATCACCGATGCTGTCGTGTTAATGGACAGAGAGCAAGGAGGCAGTGCCAGACTAGCTGACCGTGGCATCACTCTACATTCAGTCATTTCTGTCTCCAGACTTCTGGATGTGTTGCTTAAAGCTTGTCGAATAGACACAACCACTTCTCAGAGTGTTGAGAGGTTCCTTCAAGAAAATAACACCTACATTTCAACAAAGCAGAATGACTTCTCGGCTCATAAAAAGAGCTGTAAGGAGCTCAGCTATGGGGCTCGGGCTGCATTGACAGACACTCACCCTCTCGCTGCCCGCCTGCTGAAGATCACAGAGGACAAGAAGACCAATCTGTGTGTGTCTGCAGATGTGACTCGTTCTGAGGAGCTGCTGGAGATAGCGGATACATTAGGGCCTCTGATTTGCGTGTTGAAGACTCATGTGGACATCCTGCAGGACTTCACTGCAGATGTCGCCAGCGGTCTGAAAGAGTTGGCTATGAAGCACAACTTCCTGATTTTTGAGGATCGCAAATTTGCAGATATTGGAAACACAGTCAAGCATCAGTATGAAGGTTTGTTTCACAGGGCGATGGAGCTCCTTACTAGTCTTAAAATGTTGGTTTTACTTATTATCTGCTCCAGATGTCCTTAGAGCAGAGATTTTTTTTTTTTTATAGCGTTGGAATAGTTTTTTAGTTATTTCGTTGTCCACAAAATATTCAAAGATGCCATACGTTTTCTAGTTGTTTATGATTTACTGGATATGAATTTAATAATAATAATAATAATTTTACTCAATTTCTACCCAGAGTAATATTTTAGAGCTTGGAAAAATACATATTTATTATAAAATGAAGTTATAAAGTTAAAGATGTTTATTGATTTACATAACTTATGACTTGTATAGTTCTGGAAATCACAATTAAACCTCACATGCTCCACAATTTAATCAACTTTCTAATCGCAATTACAAGTACAGATGCCACAATTATGTAATTGTTCAAAGTTGCAATTAATCGTTCAATGTCCACGTATGTTCTTCTGTGTGCTTAAGACGCATTTCATTTCTTTCTTCAGGTCTTAAGGATTTTTACATTTTAGATTTAGTACAACATACACCGCGTTCCGAATTATTATGCAAGTTGCAATTCTGGTCATATTCTTGCAAGGATGCAATAATGGAATTAGCAAAGTTAAGAAATGACCATTGTCCAGCGAAATGCTCATTGGGTTAGTAGAGTCAGAAAAACAGGTGGAGAATAAAAGACGCATGTTAACTGCAAAAGAATTAAGAATTAATGTCAAGTATTAGGTCAGGAACCATTCAGTCTCTAGCACCATCATTTTCCAGAACTGCAACCTTCCTGGAGTCTCCACAAGTGCAGTGTTTAAGTACAAAATCCTAAAAAATGACCCTTACTTAATAATAAGAACATGCTGAAGTGCTGTGAAATCCATTAAGGCTTTTCATAGGCTTTATGGACAGATAAATTGTGAGTGACTTGACTACTATAGAAAAACAATAAAGGTTTTATATTTAGTGTTTTCAGCTTATGTTCATGTAAAAATATGGCATGCAGTTGGTTTAAACAATGATGTAAACATCATTCCATGTAAATTGTTATAAGCTTAATTAATAATCACAGTTACAGTTAATAATTGACAATTATGATTTTTGTCATAATCGTGCAGCCCTAACACGTGTGAGTAAATGATGACGATTTTAGTTTAAGTTTTATTAGTTATCCAAATGGTATTTTCATTTCTACCCAAGTGTTCCTAATATAAATAATCTACACATTTCCTTTAAGGTGGACTCTATCGGATCTCCTCGTGGGCACACATCATTAATGCCCACGCATTGCCAGGTCCGGGTGTGCTGCAGGGTCTCAGTGCAGTTGGCAAGCCTCTGGGTCACGGCTGTTTGCTCATTGCTCAGATGAGCTCCGAGGGTTCCCTAGCAACAGGAGATTACACTCAAGCAGTGGTACGTCTTCTCATCTCTGTGAAGAACTGGTTACACTGTTCTCACTTCTGATAACACTAATGTTCTTTGATTGATTTACTCCATTTGAGTTGATTGAAATGTTTTCAGGTCAAGATGGCTGAAGACCATACAGATTTTGTGTTTGGATTCATAAGTGGATCAAAGATCAGTGAAAACCCTGGTCTGGTTCACATGACTCCAGGTGTGCAAATGCTGACGGGAGGTATGTTTTATGACAAAATAAGGAGTCAGAGAAAATGCATTATAATTGAATGTTGTATTGGGACTGTTTAAATACAAAGTGTTTGTTCTTTTTTACACATTAGATGCTTGTGCTTAATTTATTAATCTTTTATTCTCCAGGGGATGGGCTTGGACAGCAGTATTCAAGTCCAGAAGATGTGATCTGCACTAAAGGCTCTGATATCATCATTGTGGGACGAGGTATTCTTGCCAGCTCGGATCGGTTGAGAGCAGCAGAAGAATACAGAACGGCAGGCTGGCAGGCATATCTGAAAAGACTCTCACAGGCCAACTAATGAAACCCACTCAGGAAAGAGAACAAAAAAATCACGTCTGGTCTAGTTTAGTCATTCCGTCCCTGTTCTGTTCACTAGTAAAACGTTGTGTAAACATTTCAGTCAAAATCAAACTTTAATTATTAAAAAATATGTATTTTATAGCAAAATTGCAGTTTGAATATAATGAACAGTGAAGACTGTGGCTTGTGTTTCTTTATCCTGTACACCTAGCTGGATCTGACCTTCTGGTAACTGGTAAGCCAAGATAAGAAGGTATACACTACCATTCGAAGCTGGGGTAAATTACATCAGTAATATTTAGGAAACATCTTTAATCAATAAACATTTCATATCAGTGATGAAAGCAATTGTGCTGCTTTTTTTGTGGAAATGTGACACTTTTTTTCAAGGTAAAAAATAGAAAAGAAATGCATTTGTTTTATCAGATTATTTTTGTAACTTCACTTTTGAGAAATTGTCCATGCTAAATAAAGGTATCGATCTCTTCTAAAATATATATCTGACCTTCAGATTTAAAAAGAAGTGTATCTGAGCAAAAAATCAGCTTCAGAAATAAACTATGATGTTTGAAAAGTGCCAACTTCTAAGGTATTGCAATCTTTGTCAAAGCCAAAAAATGTTCAGTCTCTACTTGTTGTCTTTTGTCAAATCCAGTAGGGGGCAGAAACACGTCAGCTATTATATTGCTGTTGCTGCCAATAAAGTGTTTAAATAATGAATAAAGACGACTGCACAGTAACCATCTCAATAAATGTTAAGCATTTCGTGTAATTGAAAATATGGCTTTAAATTACTGTTTCTGTCAGTCACTGTATCCTGCTTTTCTTTGACAAATGTGTTGTAGTTTAATGTCAGGCTTGATACATACCACATTTAAAACAAAAAGTCGATATTTTTGTATAATTTCTAAGGCTATAAAGATTTTTGTGACCTCATTTAATCTTATTTTTCCCCTTGTCGTACATTTAGCAAAAATAAAGAAATACAAATATCATGAGCTTAGCAAAAGTGTAATTTTAAAGGCTACCCTTTAATGCTCCGATAATAAATGGTTCACCTGCAGGAGAGCGCAGGTTTAGGGGCTCACCTTTGTGTGATCTCGCGCTCTGACCTCATGCGCTCCAGATGTCTCCCCGCGTTTTATCTCGGCAAAAACGCGTGGTCGGTTTGCACAGAGCGACATGATTGACATAATAGAAGTAATCTACTCTGGCCCTCCCATTTGACTCCCTGTGTCAATATTGGAAGAGAGGAAAGTGCCGTGTGACAGGTGTCCAGGACAGAGTTCCGCGCGCTGAAGACGGAGAGCAGATCAATGCATTCACCCGCGCGCACACTCAATACACCTACACTGCTATATAAAGACAAAGGCCTCAGGTCTGTGATGCTATTATAACGCTGCTGATGCGCTGAATGACACGGTAAGATTATTATTATTTAACTAAGTTTTGTTAACACGTTAGTAGGCTACCTGAATGTAGCCTTATAATTAAAAATTTGAATGTACTATCCTATTCATATTTTCGTTTACACGGACTATACTAATTATTATGATGTTTGTATTGTTGAAGAAAGTTATCAGCCTACTTGGAAAAATCATTGCTCACATGATGCGTTGTTCTTACTGGTTGTGTCTTCAAGGAGAGAAGACAAGTCATCATCAGAAACGTGATGGACGACCAGGATGGATGTTTTGTGTGTTTTCTGTACTTGTCTTACGTTGAGCCACACGCACAATACCTGCAGATGAAAAGGTTTTGTTCGTTCGGCTCGCGTTACGCAGATGCAGACGCGCGTCAGTAAAACACCACAGCAGCTGGACACATCGACTGACATTTCACTGCCACACTCTTCACCGAGGCGAAACCAATCTACAAATACAACGCCAATAATATGCTGATTAACTACAAATCATGCTTAGATGATGAAATATGCACACAAAGGATAGGCTACAAATGTCTTATTTCTTATGTTCATAGTCTAGGCTATTTATTTATTTGGCATGTAGACAAAAGTATATATGTTAAAAGCTTTTTTTATATTTTAACCAGTTGCACTTGTAATATACTGTAAAGTCAACAGTTTTAAACCGTTATATTGTCATCTTATATAACCATGGCATTCTATTTGTGTTTTAAGAACAATATAAATGTAATAATCAGTATATTGCAGAACTATTTTCTTGTGAGATAATTGTTTAATGTGTAAATAAGTAAATATCCTTTCCAAATGTTTCTATCCTTGTCAGGGTGTTTCTTTAAAGTCAGAAGCATGTGTAATCTGTAAGGTTATTCAATGGGCATTATTCAGAAAAAAGTTATAAAACATTATACAGTTATACATTTTAATAAAAGATGAACAAAATCTTAAGAAAATGTTAGAAACTGGCCATTTTTTTAAGTGGAAACAAATACTTTTAAATTGTTATTATTAACATTTGATGCATTTGCATTACATTACATTTTTTTCTTATGTTGTGACAGTTATATTGTGTCTGAATGAAGCTGTATTATTCCATGAAGTGCTTAGCAAACAGCTGTATACCTGCTGGGCAGGCGTTGCCTGTTGGCTGTGTGACAGTTAAAAGAGTTGCTGTTGGAAATGCAAATGATCTTTTTTTTTTTCTTCCCTTTGGCAGTAGATAGAAATGTCTCAGTCTGCCATGGCCATGTTCTGCAAAGCGTGCTCAAACACATAAAGGACATTATCTGAGCAGATGTCACCTGCACTAGCTGTCTGGAGCTGTTCACATTTGCCCCTGAGAAGGATTAGTTTCCATGGCACCCTAAATAAAACGTCACTCAGCGCTAACTATTCAGAGAGTACCGGCCAGTTTCACCTCACCATCACATCTACAAAGTAAATTAATGGCTATCAGGAAAAACAAAATTCACACCTGGTTTGATGATAGCGACAACGAACAACAATAATTAACTAAAACATAAATTAAT
>JAUMHE010000056.1:7248850-7259625 GCA_032359235.1 Enteromius mattozi
ATAAATTAATGCTAAAGATGTTTATCTTGAAATGTGTATATTTTACAATTTAAATAGTCTATAAACTTCAATTTCTCAAGTTTTAGATAGGCCTTTTTATTTTGGTCAGACAGATATGCCAAATCCTTCCACTATGAGGATACAATGATACAGTTTACTTTCAGAGTGAGGCGGAAATATTACACTTTCTGATTTGCAAAGGACTGATTTGCATGTCAAATCTCTTTGACAGTTACACTGTGTTTCTACATTTGGAATGTGTACATAGAAACACAATTACAAATAAATGCAGCTTTTATGAGCATAAGAGACTTCATTCAAAGACATTAAAAATATTATGAGGATACATCAGGTTACCGTGATGTATCCTCATAATGTTTTTAATGTCTTTGAATGACGTCCCTTATGCTCATAAAAGCTGCATTTATTTGGCAAAGTATTAAAACAGTAATATTGTATTATTATATTATCACAACTTTCAATCTCTCTCTCTCTCACACACACTCTCAGCAGTCATTACTCCAGTCTTCAGTGTCACATGATCCTTTAGAAATCATTCCTTTTTGCAGATTTTTCTGATTTTCTTGAATCTTTTGTATTGTTATACCTTTTTTGGACTTAATGCATCATTGTTAAATTTACATGCACCTTCCTTTACAACTATAGTACAACTATGCTGCAATTACTCTGTGCCCTTATGAAATTAAGTTAGGGATGAAAGTTAATTATACATTGTTTCTCTCAGATCAGTAAATCAGGATAACAGGACACCAGCTGCGTGTCCTGCATCCCTACAGCACCTGTTCTTAACCAAACAACACCTAACAGGTGAGAATAATCTCATGTGCATGCACACATATTCATGCCTTGGCTTTTCAGAATATTTCATATGGTTGTGATGTTTACAACAACATTGTAATAAGCGTAGTTCTATGAATAATACAAAATAATGCTGTGTTCATTAAGGTCCTAAAATGTTTATATATACTGAAACCCAGCTATGCTGGTCATGCAGTAAAGTATTACACCACCAGATGTCATCAACAAGGCTGACCACTGGACTAGTTCTAATGTTTAAAATAAATTTAAATGGCCTACCTTTCATTAACATGATCATGCTCTAAATGAAACAACACGTGCTTGATAAATCTGCATATGCTGATCAAATTTCAAACATTTATCTCAAATATTTTTAATGATGTACCTATTATTAAAACTTGTTTTAGCCTTTATTGTACAAAGACATAAAACAGGTGTATGTCATAGGCCTATGAGCAGCTGCAATTAGATTTAAAAAATGTAGATAAACAATATATATGTATATAATTATCTGAGGTGTATTTAGCAAAGTAAATTATAGACCTACTTGACCTTAGGCCCTTTTTAAAGTTAGTGCTTTTGTAGCCATTTGTAACTCAAATGTGCGAGTCAAGCAATCAAATAAAACAGCCTTTTATGCTGCTTGGTACTGCAAACTTGTGTATTATTTTAATTCATTATCGTAAACACACTGGTATACAGATCAATAGTTTTTTTTGTTGTGAAGTATTCTTCTAAATGAATCGGAAGTCTTGCTACTTTCTGTTAAAAGAAAGTAGTTTAGTTCTGCGTTGTCTGAAAAAGGTGGCTAACATGGATCAAATTATTTGTGAATTGTATTCTAATATCATTAAGGGGTGAGAGAAATCCTCCTGTTGGCCAACAGCAGCTGGCTCTTCCCAGAGAGAGTATCCACAAGCAGGCACCAGAGACTAAGCAGGGCCCAGTCTAATCTTCAGCAATTCTGCTATTATTTACTCTATCCCATCAAAGTCTCATGTCAAAGCATAGCTATTGTAAATAGCTAAGGGTCTGGTGTGGGGGCAGATAGTGGAGTTTTGATGAGTCAGTGGGTCTAAGACCTCCACAATAGGCTGCACATGGCTCCACAATAGCGAAGACTAATGCGGTTTTTCTGTTGGCTGCTGCTGAGTGTGCAGGCCTGATGCGCATTATGCACTAAATGAGGGGCCCTGTCCTATAAAAACACTGGACAAGGGCTTGGCCACCACATTGATTATACTGGATCTGTCCCACCTCAGTACGTGAGTATGCCACTGTCTTAGCCCTCAAAGTGAAACATCAGATTCCTGTACAATGCAAAGAGCACAGCCAGAGCAAATGAAAAAGATCATGTCAGCCGGGAATACTTACTGTCAACACTCGATCCAGGAATCGATTTTCACAAGAATTTCTCACATGGGTGCATGAATTCACGTTGTGGTCTTGGTTATGCCCCTCTCCTCTCCTCATTTTCCTGATAGAGAGTGCGGTGATCGACAGCAGCCATGAATCCGCAGGAGCAGTTGGAGCAGAGGGGGAAGTTTAGGATGACCGTGTTCGAGGAGGAAAACTTCCAGGGCAAGAGCTGTGAATTCAGATTTGAGTGCCAGAATATTCTGGACAGAGACTTCAGAAAGATTCGCTCCATTAAGGTGGAGAACTGCCCGTAAGTGTAGCTTCTGGAAATTTTTTAATGTGCAAAATATAAAGCAGAGAGGATATATTATTGCCATGTTCAGTATTAGACATGTATAGTTTTATTAATCAAAACAGTGAGATATTTGTAAAATTAGATGTTTTATGTGCACAGATATAATATTTATACATCTGTTTTTTAATGCATCAAATGAATCGAAAGTGGCAGTAAAGACATTTCTAATGTTAAAATGATTTCTACTTCAAGTAAATGCTATTCTTTTGAACTTTTTTTGTTCATAAAAAACAGCAAACACAAAAAATCTTAGCAGCAGAAATATTTTATAAATTTGAAAATAACAACAAATATGTATATACATATATATATATATTTGTGTGTGTGTGTGTGTAAAAATAAGAATATCATAATAATATCTGAAGGATCACGTCAATGAAAACTGGAATAATTGCTGCTGAAAATTCAGCTTTGCTTTCACATAAATAAATGACATTTTAAAATACATTAAAATAATAATAATGTAAAAAGTTATTTTAAAATGTAATAATGTCAGAATATGCTTTACTATTTTGACCTGGGTGAGCCTAAGAGGCTAAGTATAATTTTAAATTAATTTTTTTATTATTTTATTAATCTATAATTATAATAAAAATGAATAAGCATGTAATACGATTTGTATTGTTGTTATTATTGTTATCATATAATTACAATATTATTGTTTGTTTATTGCTTAAAATATGCCTATATTAGAATTACAGTGACTGTTTGTATCTACTTGATAGCAGTGCCCCACAAAAAAGAAAAAAGAAAATTATAAACAATAACTCATAGCTCATAGTAACTATAGATTCAATGCTGTTTTTTGTTATATTTATATAAACTGGATCAACAACAGAGAGATAGCGGTGATAGTTCGTGTGGCTGGCAGCTGCCTGCTGTGTTGCGTCTGTCAAAGATGACAGATGAGCTGATAAAAGAACACAGAGCCGCTCCATTCAGTCCGCACCATTGTGTTGGCTTTGCTTTTGTGTCCTGATCAGTAGAGATCTCTGCCATGTAAAACGCTGTTGTTTCCTGGTTTGCGTTGACTATGGAATTCTGTCTCTCTCAGCTGGGTGGGGTACGAGTATCCTGAGTTCCAGGGCCAGCAGTTTATCCTGGAGAAAGGAGACTATCCCTGTTACCAGGCCTGGAGTGGCAACAGCAGTTACAGAACAGAGCACATGCTCTCTTTCAGACCTATTAAATGTGCTGTAAGTTAATCTCGGGGCAAAATTATGTCAAATCTGTGAAGACTTACTCCACCTCTTTCATCATCTTTGCAATTTGGTTTACTTCATAACAAATATCCTCAAAATCATCACCTCTGTGATCTCATTTCCCATACTCACCTCTCCCTGACAGAACCACAGTGACAGTAAGATTACCCTCTATGAGTGTGAAGACTTCATGGGACGTAAATTTGAGATGTGTGACGATTATCCCTCCCTTCAAGCCATGGGTTGGTGCAGCAAGGAAGTTCCTTCAATCAAAGTCAACTCTGGAGCGTAAGTCACCTCAGCTTTTTAACATCATTGTCATTAATAAACTAGGAGAAATAGCTAAATATTGAATAACTAATATTTTAAATAATAATTTAATTATTCAGTATTTTTGAATGTTCATTAAAAACAAAAAGTCAGACAAAAATGCATATGCATTTTTTTTTAGATGTATGTACGTACGTATATATATATATATATATATATATATATATATATAATTATATAAATGCACATGTGTGTATTTATATATATATATACAAAATAAATATACACAGAACATACACATTTATTATGTAAACTTTTATTTTGGATGCGATTAATTGCCGATTGCTATATGTACGTACACACTCAAATTATGGTTGTGTCCTTTCTGGATCTCCATTTCTTTGTGACAAATAATGTATCACTAATGCAGCAGCTCCCTGCACACAGTTGTATTTGTGTGCGGTGCAGTAAATGAGATTTGCCCTTTTCTCTGGCAGCTGGGTAGGCTATCAGTTTCCCGGTTACCGTGGATATCAGTACATCTTTGAGAGGGACAGACGCCAAGGAGAGTACAGATGCTACAACGAGTACGGCACCCAGGCACACACCAATCAGATCCAGTCTATGCGCAGAATTCAGCAATAAGACCCAACACCACTGTGTACACCATGTCATGCCGTGTCAATACTATAGGCAATAAAGACATTATTTAAACTATAGTAAAAGAATGCTTTTGGCAATTCCTTGCTTCCTTACATCTCTGCTTAATTCATGGATCTGCTAAGGGGTCATTCTTGATGTAAAACAAGCAGAACTGATGCTTTTATTTACATAGTTATATGTAATTAGAGCTGGCCTCCCACGTTTTTAGATTTTTTTTCTTTTTCTAAAATAGTCAGACTAGACCGATGGAGGAATAAGCCACTTCATTATATTTAACAATTAGGATGTTTTATGCCAGCCGAACAACAAAAACTCTTGCTTATGATGTCATGCACCAGCTATATGATGGATGTGAGACTGTTATATAATAAACAAGAGCATGAGTACCTTTATGTTAATGCCTCATTATTTGTTCTATGTGGACCTGCTTTTGAGGATTTCAGCTTCATTCCCATAAAAATTCATATAAAATGTATATTATTTTTCTTTAAGTATACATACATTTCCATTTTTTATATATAAATTAGATATATAGAAAGTGATGATAACAAATCTACATATTCAAGCACCTATTGAAATTGGATTTAAAATCATTTTATTATATATATATATATATATATATATATATACTGAATGTATTTTTATATGTAAACAACGGTGGACTAAACGTGGACTAAAAAACAAATAACATAAGTTTTATATCATTACTATCAAGTCAATTTCCTATTCTTTGTTCTCGAGCCACGTTCAGGATTGATGTCGATAAAGCGAGAAAAAGGTAAATATTATGTGTATATATAGACAGAAAATATGATACAGCTCATAAGTTTGGAAAATAAAGGGGGGAAAGATTAATGTTCTATAAATGAATGATGAGGGCGATGGTTTGTCTGGAGCTGTCCGAGGTCCTGACCTTTGTGGATTAAAACACATGTCGCACATATTCTTTCTTGATTATATATTTTTTTCATTGTTAAAAAACAGCCTAGACCTAACGCAACGAACGACTCTTTATAGCAATGATGGGCTAACGGAAGTGCGGGTTCTTGTTCATCCAATCAAATGGTTCGTAACCCTGGGATCCGGGTGTGATCCGCCTCTTATTTGTTTGCGGTGTAACCGTTCAGGACTCCAGCAGTATTTGGCTGCACACACCCACTCACAGGATCAGATGTGGACGGAGCAGTTGCTGTTTGAACACCCGATCCCACACCCAGTCCAGGATCTCCTAATAAATGTTGAACTGTACACACCTTTATCAAATACACATATCATACGAGCTGATTAAAAGTGTGCCACTCGTTCTCAGCGCAATGATTATAAGACAGACAAGAGTGCTGAAAGCAGCTGGATCTGAGACAGGCTGCGGTCTGACACAAAAGGACGGGGTAAGTCATATTATTGAGGGAGAAAATCAAGACACAGACAGGCGCTATAGTGTGGGTTAGTTTTGATGAGGAAATAGAAGTCAGGTTATACAGCTATATCACAAATTAAAGTAAATCGTTTTAATAATTAACTCTAAATATGTTATCTAAATAACATAATATAAAAAATCGTAGGCCTATTTATTACAGTTAAATCAAACTGATTAAAACGTTACATACAAAATGAAAAGGAGAGCAGGGGGCAGGTAACAGTTTGTTGAATCTCTGTAACACAATGTTGTTTATGCTATGAATCTTAAAGAAAAATATAGATTTAAATATCTTAAATATAACTCATTTTCTAGTGTTTGTCTGTTTCAGATGAACGTTGTTTAACGTTGCTTCTACAGAACACTAAACTGAAACTTATTACAATTAGGCTATAAAAAGGGTGCTATATATATTAGATTATTTTGCCTCAAACATTTAAATTCAAAACGAAAATAACATTCTTAGGAAAAAAATCAGATAAGCAAAAAAACCTGTTCTGGTATGTCTTAAATGAACAGTTCACTTTTACAGTGTGTAGCCTAATCCTACAGGTTCTTTACAGATACTACCTGATATTAAAACACAGTCAAACCTTAAGATATATGGCAGATTTCAATTATTTCCTTTATTCTTTACTTTTAGTTTATTTTCCCTTAATTCTCTAATTATGTTTTAATGTTCTGTAGGAGCGCGCACCAGCATGAAGTAACCCGTGTCTTCTGGACAAACTGAAGAATCACCTTGCATCCGGGGCTTGTTTTAAGTTGCCTGCGATCTATTTAATGACTCAGGCAGCTAAAGCAAGTCTGGGACGCCAGAGACAACACGACAGTCACCTACCTGACAGGACTTCTTCACCCTTTATTACCAAATATTTAGGCCTAATTTTATTGTCAGTTTTAAACAATAAATCCACACTCCTGTACAGGCAGTCAGCAGTAGCATGTTTACTTGGCACAAGAAAAAAATTCAAATAAAACATTTTTCTTCCTTTTGGGTTTTTGTTACTTTACTAGTTCACCAGTGAATGTTTGTCAAATATAGGGTCTACCCAATCTGTTCTATTATTGTTGCTTTTATTTTAACAATTAAGATTCACAGGGTACAATACAACAGAATTTAAATCTATCTACATTCATCATCGTTTCGTCATTTGTTAAGATTTGGTTTTGTAGAAAAAGGTATGAATTATATTTCATATAATAAAAACGTGTCATCATAAAAGACATGATAAAAGACCATTGTTATTGTTTAGAAAGATATAATATTACGCGAATTTAGAAAGGTAGAATATAATGCACTATAGGCTATTAAAATGAACAAAAATGATTTCAACCAGTAGATGCATTATGTAACAGTCCGAGAGAAGCGATCACAAGGCAAGGCAGAGGGTTTACTCTGCCATCTATTGCTCATTAAAGCAGCATAAGTTTGGGATAAAATGTTCTTGTTTACCATTATGCACTGAGGCATGGTTAAAGGTAAATATTCTCAACCAACATAGAACAGGCCTTTCTGTTTGCAAAGAGGTAAAACGGCGGAAAAGAAAAAGGATCTGAACCGGTTTCCATGTCAAACACTTCAATTCTCCATAGAAACTCTGATCTTAACGCAGAAACTTTATTAAACCTTGATGGTGGATTGATAAGGCCGAATTTCTATCGGTTCCTTTTTATTGTGGAGACGGGGAGGGATGACAGAGGTAAATTGCTCTTTTAATTAAACCAATGCACCGAAGGAAATTGCTGTCTGAATATTGTCTCAGAGATGGGGCTTGTGACAGTTGCCTGGAAACTTCAATCTGTCTCACATTTATTCCAGATCACAGTTTTGAGATAAAGTTTAATAAAAATCTTTGCGCCAATGAAAGCCTACCCTTTCACGTCCTCCACCGCCACCACAATGCGACAGAACTGCGGAGGAAGCCTTATGTTTAACATGTATCTCTCAGGTACACAATCTTTTTGTGCGTAAAATGAGAAATATTGCTGAAATGACTGAAAAGGAAAGGGCGATGCTAGGGGTCCGCGGGTGCAATGCTGCGCACCATCGCCGGTGTCTCTGACTTCTCCATCTGGAACGCATGTCCTCTTTTGTCGGAAATCGGATATCCTTTTTCCTGGACGCGTTTCCTGACCTCAGCGCTGAAGTCTGGGCAAATACATCGAGCAGCAACAAGACAATACTCATAATATTTAACCTCTTTTGCTGCGATTTGTTATTTATTAATGGCATTACGTGTTTTGTCTGAAATTACGAATTGCAAATACACAGACGGGGAAATATGTTTAATGCATCTGTTGCGTTTTATGTTATTTCAGTATTTCAGAAGGCATTTACAATATCAATCACAGCTCAGCTCTAAATGTCAGACGTATTTTTAAACGCTTTCTTTCAGACCCTACGGAAAATCTTTTGAAGGAAAGCAAAAGCTCTTCTTGGACCCCCATCAACACAGGAGTTCAAAAAGGTGAGTGTTGCGATGAACTGTTGACAGACAAATGTTCTTATTTTCGTGCAAAAAACAAACAAACAAACAAATAAAAAAAGACTATTGTGTGCACTGTTTTTTTTTCTTTCTTTGTCTTAATTGTATTGTTGTAATTTGTGCAACTGTGTCTTCCTTTTCTAAATCACTGACATTGTTATTTATTGTTGTTTTATGTATTGCTCTTGTGTACGCGGTGACCTTGGGTAATCTGAAAGGCGTCTTATTATGTCTTATTATTATATTCAGTGGTCTGACTGCTTAGTTGTGATTTTACTTCACTTTATATTTATGACGAGGCCTAATTTGTTCTTTTTATTTTGAAAATAATTCATTAAAAATAAGAGTCTTTCACGTGTGATGTCATTAAACCATTATGTGTTCCCAAAAGAAGGTTCCGGTGAATATGTCTTTAAATAACATTTAAGTTCTAATTTAAGGATTTTTTACACTACAAAGAACGGTTATTTATGGAACCAAAAATACCAATAAAGAACCTTTATTTTTTATATTTATTTTTTAGAACTAAGAAGCCAATGCACCAAAGAACCTATAATGTAACGTTAAACATGTTTTTATTAAGCTTTTGAAGAATGCTCTCGCTCTTTAGTCTCTTGATTACAAAATGTCTGTCTGTTTTCCCTACATTTATGTAAGCCTGCTTTACTTGCATTTTAGGAAGTGGACAAATCCAGCTATGGCAGTTTCTTCTGGAGCTGCTGTCTGACAGCGCCAATATGACCTGCATCGCCTGGGAGGGCACCAATGGAGAGTTTAAACTCATAGACCCAGACGAGGTGGCCAGACGGTGGGGGGAACGCAAGAGTAAACCGAACATGAACTATGACAAACTGAGCAGAGCTCTGCGCTATTACTACGACAAAAACATCATGACCAAGGTGCACGGAAAGCGATACGCGTACAAATTTGACTTTAATGGCCTGGCGCAAGTGTGCCAGCCCTCCTCAACCGAACAAGCTATTTACAAATTCCAAAGCAACTTCGCTCCCCTCCAGTTTTCAGGCATTTCCAAACTCAGTCTGGTTGCTCCAGGTGCTGGTCCGTCGGGGTTCTCATACTGGCCCGGATCTCCTCCGACCCTGTATCACAGCCACAACCTGCAGCCGCCAGGACCCTTCGGTGCCGTGTCTGCGTCACATATAAGTTGCGTTAACAATATCAACAGTTTACATAACCTGAATAATATCAATAGCCACTATAACTGATTTTTCCTTCATTTGCCACAGGAGTGCGCGCTGATAGGCTAGTCTACACAAGGCTATATTCAAAAGCGCAACTGATTTTAACATTGTAGACTATTATTCCAATCATACCCCAAATAAGAAAAAATAAAAATGCCTTTATTCGATTGAAAGGATAACTTGGGAATAATATTTGGTGGGTTTTTAATGTTGATTAATTTAAAATGAGAAAGCAATTTAGCGCCATCTTATGGAAAACATAACACCATAATTGCTGGTTCACTGGTTAATTCATCATTAAAATCAGCTGGATAACATAAAGTCTTCGTAGCCTACTCTGCAGAAGTGAAGAAGAAATGAGCGCAATGTTGGAGAAAAGTCTACATGGTATGAGAACAAATGGTAAGAAGCAAAAATATGTTCGCTACTACACTTTTGTGAGCATTGTTAACACTTGTAAAGCGCTTTGATATTTCGTTATTTATTTAACGTCGACATTGACTCGTGGACGGTGGCTGAATATTGGGTACAGGGCTACATTTTAAAAGCGCTTGTCCTAATAAACCCTTAAGAGTTTTTTTTCCGGTCCACTTAAGCACGAATAGACTGACCAGCAGTCTGTGTCCTTGCCTTGTTTTCACTCAATTGATTATTTAGTTATAATGTATTTTGCTTGTGACGGTACATTAAAATGATTCATGTAAAAATAATGAACTGTTATATTTGTTTTTTGTGTGTTTCTGTAGTCAAGGTAGCCTAATAACACCTGGGTGTTCTTTGTTGTCTATTCTTTCTCTCTCTCTCTAATTTGTGTCTAGACTCAAAATAGCAAATTTGCGCTTAAAATACACTTATCTTATTAAAAAGTATTTTATATTATTAAGCAAACGTATGGGGGTTTACAACTAGGCCCATTGGCTAAACTATAGGCTAAAGTTGAACAATAGCCTATATTTAACTGAATGTACTGATAGGCATTGTAAAAATAATAAAAAAAAA
>JAUMHE010000056.1:7263030-7281259 GCA_032359235.1 Enteromius mattozi
TTATTCACTGACCCGCTAAAAGAGTATTATTACTGACACTTTGATTTCCAATGTGTTATAACCTATTTCTACTAATCTGGGATCAGTTAGTGGAAAGACTTAGATAAGACCTCTTATATACAGTATATATAGCCAGGGCACAGTGTCATAAGGTCAAGCTGATGATAGCTACTGAAGAAAGCCTCCTGACAGATTAAGGAGCCATTTTAACAAGTACAGAAAAAGAACTAATCCTGTGCTTGGCACTTTGGCTAGGGTCTGTGGGGAAATCACTTGTTTACTGAGGATCCTGCTGTCTTCATAAGTGCAACTAATGAGGCACGGCTATTCAACAGATAAAACATATTAGTGTCAGTAATATTGTTTTTAAATATTATGAATCAGTTGTCCCCCATTTAGAACTGAATTCAAATTTAATTTAAAAATTCTGGAATTAGTTTTTTTTTTTCTTTTTAATTTGGTAAATAAAACAATCGGAGTAGGAAGAAATACAGTTTCAGTCTTTCTACTTCAAGATGTGGTTTAATTTATTTATTTTTGCCATTATTTGTGAAATATAGGTTAAAATTTCTGGTTGCAATAATAATTTCTAAGTAGTTTTTAAAGTATTTTTAGATACACTGAAAAAACCCCAATTTGCACTCAAAATTCACTAGCACATTTCTAAAATATTTAAGAATTGGCAATTAAACAAAATTTTGAAGTAGAAAAACGTTTTAAAAGGATAGATAGATAGATTTGAATATCACCTAAAGGCCCACTAAGGCTGCCTATGGGAGCTGTGTTGGAGCCATGGGGGGAAACGAGGTAGCCTATTTGCATGTTGCTTACAACAGAAGCTGTAAAAATAGTTCCAAAACTGGAACATTTGTTGACGGCTAGATAATTTCCTACTTGAAAACTACATGGCACAAAATACCCTCCTTAACGCGTATTTCTTGTGTGCACGTGGGCACGCGCTGCTTGAAGACGAAGCGCGTGAGGTTCCGCAGTGCTGTGAATGAGCGATCCTGCGGTTACTATAGCGACAGACTACAGAGATGAAGCCCCAGTTCACTTGTCTTCCGCTGACCCAGAGAAACCCCTCTCACAGACTGCAGCAAATTCCGGCCAATGAACTCGAAGATCATTCACGTTGAGTGTTTTATTCACAACTCTGCGAGACTCGCTCATTCTTGCTTTGAGGTGAACTGGACTACTGGATGATGAAAAAGCCCATAGAAAACAAAGCCGCAGCCTTGGATCCAAGTCGTCAGCAGGACTGATCCATTATCTGTAGTTTAAAACAGATGACTACAAATGTAAGAGATTTAGAGTTTTATTGTACACTGTAGAGATAAAGGATAAGATGACTTGTCCCAAAGATCAGCCGAACCTATGGATGTTGTATAATCTTAAAATATGTCGTCAAATGGCACGTGGTCAGTGCATTAAAGAGCTTGTGCATTATCGATCAAGAAAACCAGACTGGGTTTTATTTCATTCAAGAAAGAGCACTGAAGAATCATGTCAAAGTATAAAATAAACTCCAAGCATGATCATTTTCCCCAAACCAATGTGAATCAAAACAATAAGATCACCCAAGAATTGGCACGTAGAACATCTCAGTGAAGAGAAAACACTTTCAAGTTTCAAATCCAGAATGGCTGGAGACAGGCGTCTGTCAATAGAGCAAATGAGCACAAATATAGGTCAGCACCTTGGATAGTTCCATTCACATCTCTTCAAGTGGAGCATCATCCTCCTGAGACCCATGCAGTCACTTGTCCACGCTATACCTTTTAATCCTTGATATAGCAGCTTCCAGACTTTTTAATAATAATGTGGCCAGTATAATATAACATAAACGTTATATATGTTTTTGGAACTAAACCAATATTATGTTTGAAAGGCTACACCAAACACTTAAATTATGTAAACATTTCTAAAGCAATTTTCTTTAGGTCTCAGGAGAATAGTGACCCAGATAACTTAGAAATGACAGATGAGGCTGACAATTACATGGAATAAACGTTGTGCCTTCCCTTTTTTATGAATGACTGTGAATCACAGCAACAGATGTAAATTTATACGACATGCATAAAACTGCAGCTACACCGGTGAAGCCATGTTGGCTATTACAAATCACTTCACCGGGGCTACTTAATACTGTTAAAACAAAGCCAACACAACAGTGTCATAAATACTAAACTGATAAATCGGCTCAAGGTGCAACGTAACAGTCATTCAGGCAGAGCTGATTACAATTACGTCCAATAAATCAGAAGTAATTGATCTCTGCTCAGATTCTGAGCACACTTAGCGATCCACTTCGCCTCCATCTTTCTTATAATCTCCTTCGTTTTTTAAGTCTTGAAAAACCTCTGTAAAAAAGTGCGGATCCATGTTTATCTGCAGCATTTTGCCGCTCAGTTTGTCGATGACATCTAATGAACGTTCCCAGAACACGTCCGTATTGGTGTCGACCATGAAGGGCTTGAGAGGGTACGAGATCTCGTTCCCTATGTACGAATACGCCAGATAGAGGCAGGTCAGAAAGGTCCCGTGGAGTTCACGTGGATTGTCAACATCCTCGGTCACGGTTTCCCTAACGAGCAGATAGACGAACACGAGGTTGGCAGGCGTGATAAAGCCGTGGTCCTGCCAGCCCTGCAACAGCAGAGTCCTGTCCACGTTTCGGAACCAGAGGATAACCTCGTTTGGGGTGAGTTCCCTGACTTTGCAGCATCGTTTGCACAGAAATTCGCCCAGACAACGAAGCAGCTCCCCGGTCGAGGCCTGGACGATCACGCGCCTCGGTGAGACGAGCGACCGGCTGCTGGGCTGCTTCTGAACCGACACCAGTTGCTTCGCCGCTGGAGTAAACTGGTCCTGGTCCGGATGAGGAGGGACCGTGGGGATGGGCACCGCGAGAGGTCCATTCTTCGTTTTCTTCTCGGACTGTTGCGATTTCCTGGAGTTCTCCTGATTCAGATGTTCGACCTGACTGTCGCTGCTCGCTGGCAGAGGAAGAGGATCCGGACTGACTTTCTTGGCACTTTTTTTCTTACCTGATGCAGTCACTAGCCGCTTAAATGTGAGCGTGGACACCACCACTGACTGCTTTTTAAGGCTTTTCTCTATTTTCCCGTTGGCTTCGTCTCCTCCATCTTTCAGAATCGTCCCCTTAGTCGCTATAGGGGATATAGAGAGCACGGTCCCCATATCGCAGAGCGCGCCGACAAAAAATGTTATTTCAAGGCCCTGCGAGCGCGGAGACGTCGCGGTGGAGATCGAACGTATCAGATCACAAGGGCAGCTCCATTTGGTTAGTAAAACGGGCAGGTTAGCAGGTGGACTGACAGCCCATCAGATATGAAATTCCAGAGCAGCCGGACACTCCCTCCACTCCTTCTGCAGTAGTGACTGCAAGCCAGTCCTGCATTGCCTACCTCAACTAGAGGGGATTTGTGGTGAGCCAAACCAATCTGACATCAGCTTCTGCTAACCGGGATTATCCCAACGTGTCTGCGTAATTAGCCAACCTCAGGGCTTCAGAAGACGAATGACAGACTGAAGCACCAATAGAAGCGTACGCCCGCGTTCACATTATCACTTCAGAAGGTGGAATTTTTAGACCGCATGAGCCAAGTATAGTTGCGCTATTCCCAGACAGGACACAATTCTCTCCTCAGCTCTTCCATTTAACCCACTTAGCACTGAAATAGCTGAAAAAGAAAACAATAACTGGTGATTAACCAAGGTAAATGTAATGAGAAATTGTATTTAAAAAAAAGGAATATTGCTATTTGTTATAACTAATACTTGGCCCAGAGGTCTCCTAGACATTTAAAAATCATTTTTGAAAACCGTATAAATTAAATGGCATTTTCCCTAACTCTTTGCACATGTTTTTGTTGTTTGGAACAACTTACTGAAAGCGAATTAACCAGTCTTGGCAGAAACTGAGGTTACATGTGTAGCCTACTCCTTTAAGTTTCCATGAGATTATGAAAGCAAACCCAAATTCATCAAGCTGCTCTGTCGCACTTAAATCTGGATTAAGCAGTCAACATTAACATTTGCTCTGTAAATAGCTTATTTATGACAAATTTAATCATTCTTCATTATTCGCCAGGAGACACCGATAAGTGTCATACAGTGAAAAGACATGATGCAATATATAACAGAATGCAATCCAAACATCAAATGTCTCAAATCCTGTTTATACATTTACAGTTACATTACATAAGTGACCTTAAAAAAGAGGAGGAACAAAAGCAAATCAAAGAGCCAGTTTTCATATAATTCATAATTCAAGGTTTATTAGACAGCTAGATTAACTTTCACACTAACACACTGTTCGTGTGTTCCTGTGCAAGTTATATGTTGGTCTTTGTCTTTTTGCTACTGACCCCATGCTGGTCTCCCATCTGTGGCTCTGCTGAATGACAAAAGGCCTGTCTGATCAGCTGGCAGGACAGATAAACTGTAATACACTCTAAAGTACCTTTGAATTGTGCAGTATTATAAGAAACAAAAATCAAGTCTTAAAGGTATTTGCAGAGTGTGTTGCATTTAAGTGGGTTTTAAAATAACTTAGTGCACATTATTACACAAAAATAATGCAATACATTGATTTGCTACTCATATTGAGAGTACTCTCTTTGAAAATATGTTATGTTGCAAAGCACATAATGTGATAACAAAACATGCTCTAAAACTAGGACACAGGGAACTTGTGAGACTCAGAGGAATTGCCCACAATGCTGCATCAAACTGTTAGAACTGACAGTACTGCAGTCTGTCTAATGAATATTCAGGGAGAGGGTTATGAATATTCATCTCTTGCAGCAACCTTACACAGCTACTGTGAAAAACATTGTGTCTGTAAAAGACAATTATTAAAGTTTTCTCTGTCTCTATCTGTCAATCCAGTAGGCTACTAAAGGACAATGAAATTATCTTTTTTAACAACCAACCATAGTCATATTGGCTGTTGTTAAGCATGTATTTTTAATAAATTATAATACATTCAGATGTGGCATTTGCCAAGTTTGTCAGTATTACCTAATTGCAGATATGAATCAGCATCACTGTATATCAACAGTTGAGAGACAACTGTTGTGGAGGAAGTACTTGCTAAGCCAAGGCAATTAAGGATATGTAAGTTACATCTCAGATTTACAGTAAATTCTGTTTTAGAACGTCCTTTAATGAAGACCGATTATTGGATATATCAGTAAATCAAGGCTGTTTAGTACCACTGTCCTAATGTATTCTTTGAAGACACTCCTTGCACTCTCTCCACCTTGTGGCCATTTATAAAAATGCAGCCTGCAAAACTAAGAAAGCAATTTTAAAGTTGGTCAGAAATATCTGATCTTACAAATGCGGGTACATATATATTGGTATTAATATTTTTTAATATTAATATTTTTTTTAGTATAAGATTATTATTAAAATTTTTTCATACATTGAAATATAAAAGAAAATATAAAAGAAATACACATATAAAGAGTTAATTTGCAAAAAAATAATAATAATAATAAAAAAAAAACCTCAAACAGATTTTTAAAATTATGTTATCATGTTTTATTGTGTTTTATTGTGCTAGTTAGCTGTTTTTAAAGTTCAATTTTAATCTAGGCATGCACAATGAAAAAACATGATTTCTATTTCTGTGTTTGCAAATGACCTCTTCATATATACATTTATATTTTATGTAAATTAATAAACATTCAAATTAAAAATATTTGTTTTAAATCATCACAACACTATACAACATACTGTAAAGTATTAAAAACTTGTAATGTTAAGATTTGTTTTGGATTAAGTGTAGGCTATTTGTCAAGGTCCAGTCTGTTTTAGTTTCGCTTTTGTGTCTTCCGGTGTGCCCATATTTGGTAGTTCCTGTTGTCTCTGTGATCATTAGTTAATTAGTCTCCTTCTGTGTATCCCAGCTGTTTTCAGTCATGATCATTATCTCCACGTGTATTTATTGTCTTTGTTTTCTAGTCTCCCTCGTCAATCGTTACAATCCTTGTTGAATATTCCTGAGATTGTCATTAAAAGGCTATTTTGGATACTCCTCGTCTCCAGCGTTCCATTCCCCGGCGCGGCACCGTAACGCTATTATTTAGTAAGTGTATTAACTTTAAGTATTAGGTGAAGGCAAAAGTAATTGAAGTGTATAAATAGGGAAATAAATATGCACAATTAAATTTCCAATATAGAAACAACAACAATAATAATCATAATCATAATCATAATAATAATAATAATAATCATAATAATAATAAATTAGATTTTGACCAATAACCATTATGATACAGACTATGAATTTTCAATTATAAATATAAATGCTGGTTTTCTCAAAGTATCTGAAACTCACATTTCAGTTTTTGTAATCACTACATTATGTAAGGACAGAAGAGGGCACCATCTACTAAGTCTCAGGAGTGCAAGCGTTTGGAAGAAGTGAAAAATCCTGATGATAGGGAGAGATGATGATAGCCCCTGTCAGCAACGCCCTTCAGCACCTCAGGCTAATATTTAATAACCCTAGGCAAGAGCTAGCGAAATTATACACCCCCGGGGTCCCTATCTGTCTAATATTCTCGCTCATGACAGAATCCTGCTTTCAGCTGAGGCACTGCTGCCAACAGCCAAATCTCTGAACAAATGCTGACTATACCTCCCCAGCTGTTACCAGAGGAAAGAGCTCTTCATATGAAGGACAGCCATTTATTCAATTTGTCCACATTTAGGTGGAAATACTTGGAACAAGTGCTGTAAAATTTAAAGGTGTTAGTTTATGGAACTGTGTAATACAGATTTAAGAATGCTCACACAACTGCATGCGCGGAGTACAAACCCTTCCGCAATTAATTACTAAACATGTTAAGAGATTTATGGGAAAGAACTATGAGCATATAATCTGTGCCAAGGTCAATAAAGAGGAAAAACTCATTGAACTTAACTATGTCATTGTGCACAATAGGCTGTGGCTGTTTCATTTCTCTTGCCCTGTAAAGCACAAGAATCTGTCCACCTCTTTGTTGTGGGTCACATCAAAAGCAAACACAGAGATCATGTTGCTGCTCTTATCACAGGGTTGTCCATCAGGACTCCAGAAAGGGCTTAGCGGCACAGCCAGGGGCAGGTGGGCGGCACAGCACATCTCTGATACTGCAGCTGGACAACATTGAGACGATAAGACAGACCGGCCTACACACACACAGAGCATGAAAAAGTGTTCAAACAAATACACTGTAAAAAAATTCTGCGTCATTGCTTCTTCAAAAACTATGAAAACTTTTAATTGACTGTTTACATTTTATAGTGAAAAAGGATTAATTACATTAGAAACATTTAAACATTAAATTAGAAACATTTAAAATATTCTCCACATACTATTGTTGTGAAACCGCCTTTTAAACCCATTTTTAAGAGAGTATAGAAAATGTATAAAATTACAAAGTAAAAACATCTTTTTCTTGATGTAAAAATTAGCACGGCCGTTTGTGAAGTCTATTGGTCTAGCTTCCGGTCTCATCCGGGTCCAGCTATTTGTAGCAGTGAAAAACAGCTTGTTTTGCGGTGATATAGAATATTAGTGTGTCTTATGTTATTTCAATGTGTTATCTTAATTATGAACACACTGGTTTGTAGTGCAAACAGTTTTACTGTTTAATGCACGTTGTTATTCTCTTATTTACCGGAAGTCTAAGTTTAAGAAAAAGGTGGATACTCGATGAGGAATAACAGTTCTGCCACTGACGCATAGATTTTGGTGAGTAAAATGCTGAACAATTATTAGAAAAAACAAAACAAAAGCCACTGTAGTTTTTATTTAACAATGAAAAAAGCTTAAACACAAGCTGCCAGCTTTGTTTAACCTCACTGGGTCTAAATGAACATCAAACACTGGTTAATACTAATAAAGGCTCAATATGACCGGCTGAGCTCTCTTGAACACAGACACACCTGTCTTTGATCAAAGCCTTGCTGCTTGAAAGCCATGCACAGTGCAACGCGGTGTAGTCCTGTCATGCAAACAAACCTGACGCTATATTTAACTGGGCAGCTATCACTTGAAAGGCCTGTTTGTTTTTATCTGAGGCTGAAAGACATCAGACGGTATCTGCTGCTTCAGGAACGTGAGGGGAGGAAATCCGTAATACTGACTACCAAACTGAAAACTACAATTGTCTAGTTATAGCCTAATTATTAAAGCTGTTACACTTCACTGATTGTGTTGATTTATATAATTGCTAGTTTCGGTTCTTGAATTTTGGTTTTGTCTTACCGCTTCTTTGTGTAGCAGTGAGGATATCTGTAGGTTACATCATTAGGCCAGTAGGTGATGATGGTACCTCTTTGAGTAAATCATTCATTCATTCATTCATTCATTCATTCAAAAAAAACCAAAACAAACAAACAAAAAAAGCTTGAATGAAATAGGAAACACTGATCAAATAGCCATCAATAAACACAAAACACAATACAATTCCAAACCTCAAAAAACAAAAATAACTTTTATCATTTATTATGACAAAAACAAAGACTACTGAACAAAGAATATTGCTCAAGGATGTAAAATCTGAATTGATGTACAAGATTTTGGCCAAATTTACAAAGAAGCAAAATGTGACTGTCGTCTTGATGAGTAAGGCACTGAATTATTTGCTGAACTGAATCAGTGTTTTTGAACCAAATCATTATGAAAAGCAACTATTAGCTTACAATGGTTAAATGTATTGTGGATTTTGGCTGAGATATTTTCTTTGGCAAAGCAAAAAATAGACAAACAGTGGCTAACGTCTCTAAAAAGTTACTCTTATATTGTTTCATTGTCTCACTGAAAGGATTTGTCAGCTTCTAGGAAATCATTTTGTTGTTTACAATCATGTAATCCTTGATGGATTATCGATACTCAAGATTGATTCACAGTCTGAACGCTAATTATTATTCAGTTTATTAATAACATAAGGTGGACGAAGGATGCCAGGATGAAGGATGCTAACACTCTTCCTGAAATTTGACTACTATATGATTAGATTACAGGTAGATGTTATAATTACACCACATACATCTATATTAGGCTCTTTTCTCTCCTTTTTTGGAGTGAAATTGACAACATTTTCTTCATCTGTTGTCGTTAGTCACTATCACTAGCAGCATTTGGCACATTACTGAATAATGCCAATAGGGTGCTGCTAGTGGAACAGAAACTGTTATTGAAGTAGTGAACATATTGATGAATGTCACATGCTATTAAAATATTTCCAGAAATTCAAGCAATCCGCTTAATATTTCTGGGGATATAATGTGGGATTTTGTATATTTAAACTCACAGTAAATCAATACATCTTTCATAGGCTCGGTGCAAATGCGTTGAAGTACACATTAACAAACTGCCTAAATGTCCCACTGATGAGTTCTTGCTGATGGTCTTTTGGGTGATTGGGTGCAGGTGATGCAGAGTGAGACCCCCCAGCTGGTGCTGTGTTTAAGTTCATGTCTCATAGTCTAACTACTAACAATGGAAACCATATAGTCACAGTTTTCTCTTGATTCTACCTAAAGGTCTCTAAATCAGCTGTACAAGATGGACAAGTCCAAGATGCTGAAGAACAGATATGTCTTATTCATAGCTCAGCAATCTTCAGATTAATAGGTAATTTCTTAGTTTTTTTTCGCATAACAGTTTGATATTAACAAATGAAATTAAGGAATTCTATGTTATGTTTTTGTAACCCATTTATATTAGAACAATAATGTAAAATGAAATATCAATATTGTAGAAATTAATGGAGTATTTTAGTTATTTGAACGTACATAAAATATTTTAAGAGGCATTATAGCTAATTGTGTTATCTTTTATTAATGAAAGTTTACCAACTATTTTGATAATAGGTGTAACATTTACATTTAACATTTTATTAAACATAATTAAATTAATTACACATAAATTAGGTAATGTTGTCCTTTAATTCATTTGTGTCTTTTTGTAATTTATCATTTTTATGATTTTAAAAGTGCAACAATTTCTCTATGTTGGGCTCATCCCACTGTGCATTGCACTTTTCACAACAACCTCATATTGAGTATCAAAAGTGTATTAAATTGGTTAAATATTGGTCATAATCTTTACACCAGGACATGTGAAATGATACAATGAAAAAGTAAACTTTACGTCTGTCACTGTATGAAGTATCCTGTATGGTATTATCTGAGTAATGTATTGAGTGTCTACAGAACTATGCAGGCATTTGAAGCAGGGACGAGGTCGTCAAACTGTGACTGCAGTCAAAATTGAGTTTCACCAGCAGATGGCATTGTTGTATGTTCGTGGCAAGCGTGAGTGTTGAGTTCCATAAATCACTAGACAGCACGGGCCATGTGTTTGGGGACAGGGTCATGCTGAATACTGTGCCACTGCCAGAAACAACAGATGGATCCCTGATTCCATCTAAGTAACGCGGCTCATGAAAGGCTAAAGCCCTGTGATAAATCCATTACCCACAACTCCTGTAGTCATTGTCCCACCTCTTACTGACCTCCCAAAATAAACCCTAAAATCTTCCTCTCCCAGGGCTGGGAAACTCACTCGGACGTCCGATCAGCCGGAGAAATGTTCAACGCTTCATTTCAGGGCAAATGTATAAATACGTTTATAAGATCATCACTTGGTGTCCTGTGGTCTTTTATGACACCAGTGAATGACAAAGTGAGGGTGAGAGACACAGTGAGCAGATTCCTGCACCCCAGGCCCATTTATCAGCACGTTTGAAGTACTGGACTGACACGGAAAGCTCATGAAGCATAACCGCGTGTGTCCAGAAGTGGCTCTTTAGCAGAGAATCAACAGAATACTTCAGCATTTTGATGCAAATCTAACTAACAGTAAATGTAAAGATGTTATTGAATGCATAATTTAAATAATACTGTAGTGGGTGGTGACAACCTGGCTGCTATAAATAGACATTTGCAGGTTCAAACCCAACAGTGGGTCATCCATAAACTAATAACCCCTTAGAGAAAATCACTTGACCCCAAGTTACTCCTAAGGGATTGTACTTCTGCTCTGTAATCTGTAAACTGCTTTGTATTAATGAATTGACAAAAAAACTTTCTTGGCTTCCCCTATGAAAAGTGTGCTCAAATGTATTAAATGCCCACTTGAAGTGTACTTTAAATTCTAAATGTATATTTTTAAATAACTGTACTTGCAGATAAGATTATATTAATTAAATTAAAGTGTCCTTAAGTGTATTTAAAGAGAGTATACTTTCATTAATTTCTTACACTAAGTACATTTTTAATAGTGTACTGTGCAATTATGCCAAAACTAAAGTTTAACTTATTTTTAAAATTATTTTTTATCATATTTAAATAATCTTATTGTCATGCTTTAAGGAATTTGTGGTTCTGACTAAAATATTAAAGCACAGGTAGCCTATTTCATTGTAATTTTAACTGTAGTGTGCTATTTAACCTTGGTTTACCATGGTTTTCCATTAATGCTTGTCAGTTTATCTGACAACAAAGACAATGGAAGTCAGGGACAGTTCACCCCAAAATGAAACTTCTATGATCACCAACAAGATTCTTCTAAACATGGATGAGTTTCTTTCTTCTGCTGAAAAAGCACATAAAAACATAATGATTGTGAGGAATCAGACTATTATAGTCCCCATAGTATTTTCCCCTTTCGCAGTCAGTGGAGACCATTAACTGTTTGGTTACTCAACGTTCTTCAAAATATCATCTTTTGTGTTTTTAATGTATTTTTTATGAGTTAAACACAGTAACATTTAGGTTATGTTTATTAATGCATTTACTTGGTGTATATTAGGCCAAATGTAAAATGTAAATTCTTTCATTTAAACAGACATTTACACAAGTTTGTTAGAACCATTCTTGAACATGAATTGATATCTGGAAACACGTTTGTTCGTTTTTTTTTTTTGGTCTATACAATTAAAACCACAGTGCCTTTTAACATGGGCAAAAACTGTTTAAATGTTCTTCACAATATCGTACAGGTCTGGAAAGATATGAGTCAAGGAGGACAGAATTAAATTTTTTTTGTAAATTATCCCATGTAGTAAATTCATTTTATAAGCTTATTGTAAAGTGTTCCCCATTAAGACACCAATCTAATTTGAAAATAAAGTGAACACACCACTCATCATTTCATGCTGCTCGGTAGAGATCAATGAGATTTCCGCGTTTGTTGTCAGGTGGTGGAACCGACCTCTGAATGGGTTCTGGTCGCACACTGGGTTCTTTCAGTGATACAAAGGAAGGCTGGTTCCCTGGTCTGCAGAGTACTTCAAACACCTGGTCCAAAATCAACAGCACATGTTGAAAAGCACTAACAGCGGCTCGTTCCATGCTGGGCGATGATGTCACCTGAGCCCGCCATACTGCAACACTATGACTTGTCAAATTAAAAAGAGAAAACCACAGAGATGTGTACCCCTTGGAAGTGGCGAGGTCTTTTTCTCTTTTCCTTCTGGGAAATGGAGATTGTGTGTCAGGAGGCCATTTTCCAGAATCCACCTGCTGCCAAGCTTTAATGGCGTGATAAACAAAGAGAAATCGTTAGAGAGCATTAAAAACACAGCCCCTAACTCGCATGTGACTTCGGTTTATGAGAAAGAGGCAAATGCTCTACTCTCTAAAAGCTAAGAGTAGAGGCTCTTTATTTCGTTTATATATCGGTTTACAATTTATACAGCGCACTAAAGCGGAGAAACTGCAACCTTGTAAACATTTTTCATTAAGCATCCTTAAAGCAGCTAGAATTAGAATAAACTTTCACAACGGCGCAGCTACACGAGACAGTCATAAAACAGCTAGTGTAGTGTATGAAATAAGGCTCTAAACTTTCCTTCAAGTACTGAAAACAGCTTGTGTTTTGACCCAAAAACACTCACAGCAGCAGCTACTTTTTATTTATGTATATTATTTTTACTGTATGGCTATTAGCATTCTTAATGATTCTCCAACAGAGGGCAACACAGGCTCCCATATCAGACAAAAGTACAAAATTCGAGCAAAAACCAGCTTCATAGTCCATAATTGAGTCTCTATACGAACATAAAATGACATTTCTTATTTTAGCCATCACCCTTCTGCCCACAAGAATGATTCATCAGTGCGTGAAAGCTGATAAGTATAGGCCAAAACATAATCCTTGTCAAGCGTACGATATTAAATAAAGCCAATAATTTCAGCATCTGTTCTCATTATGCCTAAACGGAGAGTAATTGTTTTCAAATTTGAAAAATGTGGTGATGGAGCTCTCAGCTACTGCTAATGTGGCTGTTGTTATTTCAGAGGGACCCAGAGGAGTATTTAGGCAGCTGCTGAGGCCTCCGTCCCAGCCCTGGTATCATCCCCCCATCAGGCACTCCTTGAAGTGGTTTTATAAGACATGACGAGGGAGCCCGGGCCGAAAGTGATCAGCGGGCGACGCACATCTGAAACCCATTTCCCACAATTAAAGGGGAGAGACTATCAGCTCTAAACATCGCCTGTTTCCACGGTATCGGTTCAAACATTTGCCTCGCGCACACATTCCCATAAACAGTGACAGAACATTTCCAAATATATTTGTTTAGAAAAAAAACACAGTGGCCGTTCCAGCTGGGCCTGGAGGGGGGCTTCTATGGATCAATAAAGGTCGTGTTTTTGACAGTGGTTTGAAAGTTTGAGAGCAGTCCCAGCATCTACACCTGGGGTAGGACGGGACTCGTTGTGCAGCGGTGTGAGTGTGTGTGTGTCTGGCTCGAGAAATGCTTCCCCCATCGAAGCCTTCGCAGGTCATTTTCTCTCTATTTATGAGCTCATCAGACTTCAAACACAATAAAACAAATACCAGACATACAGCTAGTGGTATGGCAGACCTGATTGCTATCAGAAACTGCAATCAAGCCAGTTTAACTCCGAAATGCATTGTTATAATTCCAACACGCAAAGAGATAGTAAACAGCTTTGACTTGGCAATGTTTGGTTCACTGCACCTCATGCTGAAGTCTAAAAATGCATTGGCTGAGAGCATTATAACTTCTGAAACTAATTCTGTAATGATGGTTTTGTGAGATAAAGAATTGTTGATTTGCTGTACTAATAAAATAACACTGGATCCAAACCACTTGCATGTAAAATTAAATATATTTTAAAAATGTTATTTTCATTTAGAATTTACGTCAAGCATAATGCAAACTTTAAATGCGTCTGAGATTAAAATTGAGCACTGCAAGAATGTTAATTGAAATTTAATGATTAAGGATGGCTTGTGTCTGATGAACACTCCAAGAGCTTTAGCTTTAGCTCAGTCATATGAAACAGATTTCCCTGTGGTCAGACATGCTCTCCTCTTTGGAGGGCAGATGTCTCTGTGGACTCAACCACTTGATAGTGAAAGGCAGAAATGTCAAAAGCTAAACTGTCATGGGGGGATGATCCCGGTTCATCTTTGGGGCAAACTGTGCCTAAGCTCATTAAAGATATCAGGCAGGGGCCATCCCTCTGCTACATTGTCTATTTAGTGTCTGGCTCAGAGATGAGAGAGATATGCAGAGAGCATTCCTTTATAAAGTCTGTCAACTTTAAACTACTGTCATGTATGCCCCTTGTGGTCTCCTGTCATGAATGCATAAAGAAAGCAGCAGAAATTTGAAGTGTATCATGCTCATATGAAAAAGGCATAAATTAAGGACAAAATAAGATGTCTAAAGTAAAACCACTCTTTAAAAAAATGTATGAATGACATCCATCTGTTTATTAATTCTTCACACTGCTTGGCTTGAGCCTATTTCAGTATTATAAAATAATAATATAATGGAGAGTAGCTTTTAACTTAATGACATTTTGTAATTTTGTTCATATTTAAATAATTTAACTTGATAAACACATTTAAACATGTAACAAAAAGTAGTTCGAAAAATTGAAAACGGTAAATGTAATGTTGAAAATTAATATAAAAAGTTTTAGTAACGTAAATGAAAATTTGTTTCCGATTAACTTGGTTTGATATTTTGTATTTAATGTATATTTTTAATACTTGGTGTACAAATGTCTGTATTTAGACCTAAAGCTTCATTGAATTTGTTAAATAATTGACAGAAACAAAAGTGAAGACATTTTGAGTGTAGATAGCGTTCCATAATTTTCTTCTAAAAGTCTGCAGTCCTGTGATTACATTTACACCGTAAGACTCTATAAGACATTGTTGCAGTCTTTGGAGGGCAGCAGTATGTGCCAGTGTCAGCCCATAAAATGGCCAGAAGCGAGGCCTCTGGTCGCTGTAAGGCAATATGAGCATCTCAGCGAGAGCCTGCTAGACTAATCCATCTCTGTCCAGCAGCATTGTCTGCCTGCTGGCTGGAGCTGCATCTGGTGTCACCGTCTCTGAGAGAGTCTGCCTGCAGCCCCATAAACATACTAATCATTAACACAAGCCGCTTCAGCCAAGAGAACTACACTCCCACAGCTGCTGAGAGCACTAAAGGCGCACATAAATCTGTCCTGAGAAAAGCGAGCAGAGGACACGCTCTCTGGTGGGCACTGGGAAAATGGACATTTGTTGCCGTTGGGATGGTTGCCGTTGCTGACGGGAACAAAGGTAACCTTTTGGACTGCGGAGAGGGTTAGGTACCTCGTTGGGCCATATGGTTTCATGTGTTTATGCTTACATTGAGCTTTCCAATGAGTTACCAAGCCTATCTGTTCCAGACCAAAAATTTGGAATGATACATGTCGTTAAAATACACGCAGATGCTCCAGATGTTGATTATTTTTGTGCTGGACTGAACTATGAAAAATGGGTCAAGGGTAATGCAGCATTTTGCCCCACTGAGAATTACTTGACTCTTTCACATTATTTGATTGTTTTCCGTATTTTCATAACTCCATGCCATCTCCTGCCATGCTTGCTTGGCAGCCAATACCATCACTATTATGAAACAGCAATAATTGCAGATGCCCAGAAGGAAAATACAGCTGCATAAAATAGCACAGAGACACGTATATCATCAGCTCATCAACTTCTGCAGAAAATTTAACCAATCAGAGGTGATGAGCTTAAATAGTTTGTTTGTGCGGTTTCTGAAGGCACCAGAAGGCAAAAACGTTTCCAGTCTTTGGCACAATATCAGTAGGATGCTTTGTGGCTCTAGGGTTTCTATGAAGCTTTTGTTACTGAGTAAAATGTAAACTATATATAGTTTATATATGCTTTCTATACAGTGAGACTGCTTAATATGTTTGTTTTTAAAGGACAAACTTCATCTAATTTGAACAGACTGTTTGTTAGAGAGTCAGCTAGTGATGCAGTTTCTTCTTCTAGACCAGCTGTCACCAATGCAAAGGTAAAGATAAAGTTGTGAGCTGTAATGCTCGTTATGTCCTTTAGAGGGGGCACATCCTAAAGCTCTACACTAAAAGCCCTCCAGTGATGCTGAAACCCACCTGCCTGCCAGATGTCATTGTGCTTGTCCTCTGTGATTCATAGAGCTTTTGTTTTTTTTAATTCTCTTTCTGCCCTCACCGCTGATGGTATTTCTCTTACCCTGGTATATGTTTACAGTAGCGTATTAAGCTTGAAAAAGGTGAGGCGAGGTGAGGGAAATTACACCTGATGTCAGGGTGACTTTGGGGAATCCCAGATACATCACTTTGCTAAGGTTGCAAGGTTACGGTAAATCAAACTCTCCACACTTAAAAGTTTTAGGGACACTTATACGTCTTTTGGCACATACTGTATGCTGTGATTATTGTGGTTGTCATTTCTAAAATATATTTCTGTTGGATTTATATAGCATAGTTTTAAAATCACACTCCATGTGAGTTTGCAGGTAAACTAGGTATTGATTTTATTTATTTAGTTGCAATATGAATTTTTTATTCAGTGTTTTGTCATTGTTTACTCACCCAAGTACCATAAGTTATAAGACTTTCTTTTATAATATTATAATAATATAGTATATACTTTCTCTGGGGGGTGAATAAAGGCCTCCTTTAAGATATCTGTGCATTTTTGAAAGATAAATGTCCGTATTTCAGTGTCATAAACACTTTTCTCTCATTCCTGCTGGCTGTGGTAACCGGAAGCAGTCCCGGTGGATGTCATAGGACATATGCTTTGTGCATGTGCCTCTTTACTTATATCGAAATCCTCTGTCATTTTTCTTTACAAACCCTTGTTTTGTGCTTCTAATTTATGTCTGGTGTCTTGTTTTGTTCTCTCTTTGTTCTCATCACTAATCACGCAACGCATCCATCTTACATCATCTGCTGGGACTGCTTTCGTGTACTACAGTTAGCAAAAGTTAAGTTTTTATTGGAAATATGGGTATGTGTCTTACAAAAACGCATGAATTCGCTACAGGAGGCCTCTTTTCACCCCTGGAGCTGTATGAGGGATATTTTATTATGGATGCTAGTACTTTATTTAACGCTTAATATTGTAACAAACACCCGCTTAGTCTCATGGAAAGGCTTGGAGGGGTCTGGACAGTTTTAAACATAACTTCAAATGGATGTGTCTGAAAGAAGTCACATACACCTAGGAGGCTTAGAAGTTAAGTAAAACCCAGCCTAATTTTAATTTTTGGGTGAACTAACCTTTTAAAGGGGTCATGAACTGAGAAACTAAAATTTCATTGATCTTTTGACATACAGTATAAGAAACTATTTTACTATAAAAACATTGTGTAAGTTTCAGAACTCAAATCATTTTTTGTCAATCTAAAATCAGCTTATTTTGAAGTCTGACAAACGATTTTGGAAGCTTGTGGAGTATGGCACTTTATAATGTAGTAGTGTGACTAAACACAGCTTCCACAGAAGATCATCAGTGCCTACTTCTACATCACTGCTTGTTTATCCCCACCCATTGTTTAGCACATGTAGTAAATGACAAGAGAGGTGAGCATAAGTCTGCACAGAAACCAAACTATAAATATATCTCCAAATACAACAAGACACTGTGCAGGGTCTAGTTGTAGAAAAACACAACATTGCCTTGCATTGCCTTCATTCTGATCTCAGCATTAGGAAGGAGTGGATGAACGCTATTTTTAATGAAATAATAATTAATTTACAAATGTGTTCAAACAAGGGGGGTCAAACAGGACAGAAAATAGTCTATTGCTTTTCAAGAGTTCGCGCTTCCTCATAATCAAGAAGGATAAAGTTTAGCGTATTTGGCGAGCTGTCCGGGGGGGCGAGC
>JAUMHE010000056.1:7281359-7299499 GCA_032359235.1 Enteromius mattozi
TGTTTGTGTAGAAATTTAACAAAGACTGGCATGAAATGCTTAGAGAGCTTAGAATACTCAGATAGATACTGATTTAGAAGTAATTTCCAGTGGTCTCTTATTTTTTTCCAGAGCTGTATATATATATATATATATATATATACAAGATACAGTAATAACAGATCATGCCAAACTACCTGTTTTCAATAATTGATTTCCTTTAAAAAAATGTCACACCCTAAAATTAATTTTTATAATGACATTTATTTTGTTAAGGATGGGTATTTGCATCAACTCGTCTTTTACTGAAATATTATTTTAAATTCCCCAGCTGAAGCGCAGGTAAACCACCACCCAGGGCCTGTTAGTGTGTTCATCTGTGTGCACCAGATCTTTTCATGCTGAATTTCTCATGTATCTGCAAACCAATACCTGCTCAAACATTCATGTGTGGTCTCTGAGCATGTAGGAAGGTCAAAGTTCACTTGTGTTTGCAAACAGATAATTAAATGAGCCTTTGACTCTCAAGATCATAATTCCTTTAGCATGGTCAAACAACCATGGCCAAATGGTGTACAGGTCTCAATACACACGGCATGGTCTCTGCCTCTCGCATGTCATGCTTTTGATTCGGCTAACAAAATAATAATGACTTATCTCTGGCTGCAATAAAAACTGTGTCATTCTAAGCTTTGCATGGTGTGTACAGTCTCTCTGTCTGTTCTGTCCTGTGCTTGTAGAGACTGGCCCATCACATCAGCTTGACGTGATCCACCCTTGGGGAAAAACGCAGAACATTTATTTCACATCAGGCATTGGCACTGAGGTGCTTGTTTTCCATCGGCTGCTTTCCCCAGCTGGCCTCTTTTTTTTGTCTTAAACTTCTCTACGTGTCCCTAAGTGTCAACTTGCACTCATCAACCACATAGAAAACAATGTAATCGATAAGCAAAGCACAATATATGCAAATAAGCTCTTTCTTAGAAGTCACATGGGTATAAAGGTGTCTGCCAAAAATCTGACTGTCAGTGCAAATATACAGTAAATACAATACCATAAATCATGTTTTTTTTTTCAACTAAAGCACAAAATAACACATCAGTGTGCAGAATTCTGTTCAGCCTGTAAATGAAAAAATGTAAAAAATTTAAAAAAAAATGTGTGCATCAGCTCTGTTTAATTTCACTTAATACTTGTGGAGAATTTTTAAAAAATGTATTTCCACACAGTCATACGACAAAAGGTGGGGATCAAACTGACGTCATTAGACATCATTATCTTCCCTCAATCTGAACAAAATTCAGATGCTTCTTATGTAACATTTGGTTTCAGGCTGATACTTGATAGTTCATAGATAATTTCATATCTATGTATCTATCTATCTACACTTAAATTTGTGTATTGCTGGTCTCTCATGGAGCTTGTCTTTATGATGTTCTTTATGAGTTATGACTTTACTACGTTCTTTATGACAATTAATGATTAAAAGGGTTACTTGACTAATTTATGCTGCAACATGTTTATATAAAGGCAGAGATGATCAGTTTTGCTACTCTACAAAAGGCTGTTGACTGACTGAAGCCCTGAGGGCATCTCTCTGCAGGCTGCAACAACATACTTGTCCTCACTGTTCATGCAATTCACAAATGAAAAATATGGTTACTTTTGCCAGACAGCAGAAAAAATTATTTCTTTTTTTCTTTTGCTCTCTCTCTCTCTCTCTCTCTCTCTTTGTCTTTCGTTCTCTCTCTGCTGCTTTCCATAAATTAAAAAAACATGCACAATAGGATATTTGGTGTGTGGTTTTCTTCCTGCTACACACGCAAAACAGGTGAAATGTGAAAGCTAATATGCAGTAATGTCAATATCACTCTTCAAACATTTATAATTAAGTTCTTTATTGTTTTACAAATATTAAGTTATCCACAAAATAAAATAACTTACATATTCAAACTTAAAAAAATTATACCATTTAAAAAAAAAAAAAAGCATATCATCGCGCTCACCCCAAACAGTATTTCTTGTCAGTCATTTTCTCCAGAATAATTGGTCTAAATGTGCAAAAAATCAAACTAAATTAAGCATTAACCGAAACTCAACTCTGATAACTCAAAATTCAACTGACTCTGTATATTTTTACAAATGCATTTTGGATGTTTTGGCATATATTATAACATGAAAACATCACACAAATAAATAAATATAACAATAAAGCAAAACCGAAGAACAGAACAATATTAGCAGATTAAAACAAACAAAAATATATTTTTTCTTCTTTCATTATGGGACAAAGTGTAAAATTACTATATAAAAACAATGGTTGGAGTTCCCTTTAAAATGCATTTATTTTCATCTGATACTAAGAAAGATGTTTCAGATGTACAAAAGCTTATTGTATGAGTAATTATTATTAATCAAGGTAATGGCTTTGCAGAAATCTAATGTTTTTTGTTTTTTTTTAAAAACTAAGACATATAGAAGTTTCTTTACCTGGCCGTGAACAGTTATTTTCACAAAATATCCAGTGATATTTTACTACTTTATGTAAGACATTATATAAGACTTCAAGCAATCTGAAAAGATGCTAAAACAACTTTGAATGTTGAATAGTCATGTCTGAACAGCCACCTGAAGAATGAGCTGGCAGAAATATGAGATATTTTATTTTTATATAAAGTTTGGTGAGTCGAGGGGACCTATAACTACCACATTATGGGTGTGGTGATCAGGACGTGATTATACATCTGTCTAAATATCTACTGACTGACATTAAAAGCTCTGGTGAATATGTTCCTGTTACAGTGAACAGAGGCACAGCCAACAGATTGCAGGGAAACAACATACATACATCTGTAGAGGTTTAGTCCAGCTTCTTCCATACATTTAGTCTCCTTAGATCCTTCTTATGATCTGTTTTTCATGAGATTAGTCCATAACAAACGTCCATATCCATGTAACAGTGTTGTCCTTTTAGCTGATCACCAGGACTGATCCACAGCTTGCAATCCATTCATTTGACTGTGTTTAGAAAGCCTTTGAAGACCAGTCTATACTTTTACCAGCATTAAAGTGGTTATATATACAATCCTTGAAAAATTTAAACAAGACATGCTGGCCTTTTTGAATTGATATTAACTGGTATATGATACCGTTTTTATACTCAGAGTTTATTTGGTAAACTCTTCTGATAAATGGCTCTGTGCAAAACTATATTATAGTACTAACTATATATATATATATATATACATACATACATACATACGTAAAGTAGTCAACATTTAAAGTGGATTAAAAAAAAAAAAGTACACAAAAATGCATTTTGGTTTTAGGTTTTTGGACAACTTTGATGAAAGTTTTGATCCACTTCAAATGTTGACTACTGTGTGTGTGTGTATATATATTTATGTTTATATTTATATATATTTCTCTTCTTTAAGTACCGGAATCCCATGCGTCTGCTTGGTGCTATATTACAGGACTAGGAGCCATTGATTGCTCTGAAAATTGAAATAAAACGAACACCACATAGTGTCGATGAGTGCTCTGTTGGCAATATACTCAACAATATATCCATATTCTTAATTTATTTAAATTAAAAATACTTTCTGAAATTAAATGCAGTGCAAGTCCAAAATCAGTCTGAAATCTTGTGCTTGGACCCATGCAGTGTGCAAACATCTGCACACTTCTCTAGCACTCAATTCATCTCAGTCTGCTTTTGTGCTTTCCATTCGAATCATGGAAACGGCAGTCCATTGCAAAAGGGAGGGATTTCTCAGTCTTTCCCTGTGTTTTTAAGTGTCTGTTCTTGTACATTTAATAGATGATTGCTTATTTCATTTGCAGACATTGACCCACTCTGTTATCCTGCACTCTTCACACACAACATAACAGCACCAGTGGAACTTGCAATTGCAGCGTTCGCTGCGAGTCTGTTGTAAGATGTTGTGGCCCCGGCCACAGCACAGGCTCTCACAGTTGTCCATTCCCTGGCTGGTCTTGTTACAGATCCGGCCCTGTGTCCCGGCAGAATCTGACCCAGGGTCCCTCTCGCAGAAGTCCGGGGACTTCTCAAAGTAGACCAGATCGTTGACGTTGGCTCTCCGTCGGTGAGTCGGGTGGGCGTGCTCCACCTGACCCGTGTTTCTGTTGTGGGCTTTGATTAACGTGGCGATATTGAAGCGTTCCTTCAGCAGCGAGCCCACTGTTCTGAACTCTGGAGTCACCTGCCAGCAGGTCTTGAGCTGACAGCTTCCTGATGTGCCGTGGCATTTGCATTTCCTCCTCATGTGGTCCACCACAATCTGCACACAAGCAAAACAGATGAGGAAGATGTTAATATCTGGAAACCGCAGCATCTGGACCATAGACCTTGCAAAGCATTGGCAAAAAATCCTCATTAGTTGAATCACTGATTTGTGACAAATGGAAAATGATAAAGATTTTAATAGATTAATAATTGACATTTAAGAGTGTAAACAGTTTTTTTTTTTTTTTTTTTTACATATAGTTAATTCTTTCCTTTCCTTTTAATAATGGAACTGTTGATGGACCATATACCGATGTTGATGTTTTATATATTACACATATTATAATATATGTGTCTTTAAACTACATCTATGATAGGTAAAGAAAACCAATTATTTTTATTTAAATATTATGAATATTATGAGCTCTTGATTTCTGTATGATCTTGTTTTCCTCGTGTTTCTACATGTTGGTTGGACCTAATGACTTTGATTTGGCTGATAACATTTTCTAAAGTACTTTAATTATTATTTTTTACATTACTGGTAAAAACCTCATTAAATATATTTTTTTTTGTCTCTGGGGCTGTGGTGTGCCTACGGATTTTTTTGTTTATATTTTAACATTCAAAAATGATTATGCTAAATTATTTTGCATTGATTTTATTTATGAAATCTGGCCAGTTGTACCACCCTGAAATTTTTGACTTGGGAAAAAAATAAAAATAAATTCATAAATTAAAAACATGATAGGCGTAACAGAAGAGACATATTCAAGTCATTGTACAGTATGCACAAAACACAATTAAACTGATTAATATATCGAGATGAAGAACAAGATTTATTCAGTCTAGTATTACTCATGCACTTTTTTTCCCCTTCTCTGTTGTTATAAGTTCCACCACATGACATGTCAAAGTTGGAGATGAGGATGCCCTACTCACAAGTTCAGACCTCCCATTCTCTCAACAATGCACTTATCTGTCATCCCCAGCTATAAACTTTTAGATCCAATTACCAAGAGGAAGAGGGGCCACCCTCACTACTGACAGATGCCCCAGCACCCACCCATATCAACAACACAAGCACAAACATTAAGGCTTAGCAATCCCACATTTCACACTGTCTCAGGCTTCCTAGCGCTCACCGTGGGACAAAACACAGTTTGAACATCTTTAGAGATAAGTTGAGTTTTGTCTGTCAAAACTCAATGGATTAGGTTTCACTGTACAAAATGAAGCTGCACCATTTCACGTCACTCTTGTGGCTTGTGTTTTTCTTTCTTCAGTTTGCCCCCTCCTATGCTGTGGCGTCACAATCCAGGACATATTTTTTCAGTTTCTGAAATGACTCAAAACAACTTTTCAATCCTCCAGGGCTCCAGTCTGCTAAAACGCAATGTTCTGACAACTGTTGCTGTTCACCTCGAGTCGCAGGTCACTTTCAGCAGTTGTCAAAAGCAGACGTCTCCCATCCCTGAAGATGGTGAATTCTTCAGGCTATACGGTTTGCATGTCGGTGGTTTCTATTTCAAGCTCTAAGCCACCATAGGTACACATGCAAATGGGGCAGGTCTGTTTTATATGAATGGGCTGAGAGTCGAGAGACAGATATGAAACAGATATCACACCCTTATTGAGGCCAAAGATAACAACGATCAATCACAACAATACGCCCACAATGGCAAATCAGGAACTACAAAACTGTTTTGACAAAACACCAGAATTTCAGGCTGATCTTGCTCTGTCTGAGGCGAACACCTCAGTGGCACTCAAATTAACCCTCAGTGAAGCGTAAACAAAGATTAACCCTGTGTAGCACCGGCATTTTTATCATCTCAAGGTCATTGTTTCGAAAGACTGCAGCCTTTCAAAGGGAAGCCAAATCAGTTCCCTGAGGGCCAATGTGATGCGGGTACAGACAAATAAGGATATTCAAATCCTTTTTGAGTGATGAAAACCTGCCGGGAATTTAAATGCCTCACCTCTAGCAGTTAGGAAGTGGACCTGCCTGCTCTTACCATGTGTGGCCCATGCCGAGGAAGCTACAGGGTTGGGATGGAAGATCGCAGTGTCTGATTGCTCTTCTTCCTCCTCTGCCTGGACCCAGCACCTAAGGGCAGGAGCGTCATGAGTGTGCAGCAGTGGAGGAAGTGAGGAAGAGACAGGAAGTGCTCTCTTGGAAGCTGCCGCCCTGCTTAAGTGACAACAGGATAATCTATCGGGTGTGTGGAGAAGGTGGAGCGTCTGACTGAAGCCTGGCAGACCGTCTAGCCTGAGGAGCTACAGATGAAGTGCAGGAAGCACAGTTCATTCGTGCGTCTGCCATGAACAGATTAAAATCCTTAAAGTAAAGCCTGTCAAGCCTCTGCACTGCCTTGCTGGCACAAAATGAAACTTGTGAGACAATAGGCTTTATCAACACATTTGTTTTATTCAACGTGCCTTACGTTTCTATAGGGATACAGGGCTTTATGTGCTGAGGAACATATATTTTATATCACAACCTGCTTGCAATTGAGGGATGTTCTGGATCTCTGAAGAGGGTGTCAGCACAGAACAAACCTTAAAGGCATATTTTTGCCTCAAAGAGAGCAAATCTTTCGATGTGACATGTATTTGGCAGATTCGCAGTGTTGCAGTTATTCATCAGCATTTGATGTGTACAGCAACGCATGCTCCTCCAAGAGCTAAAGCAACACAGCAGAAGCCACTATAAATGGATCTGCAAGCAAAACATATTAGGGCCTATAAATTTGCACATTTTCTTTTCCGACATGCAGTGGATGTGGATGTTTTGAAGGGTGTGCTGTAATTTCATTGGTGCAGAGCAAATTGAGAGCCACATCTGGGCCACTTTAATTGAAGAAAAAGTGAGACAGGCTGGCCCATAAACTGGCACCAGACTGAGATCAAGTAAAACACATTGGTAGCACATTTGGACCACAGGCAGTATACAGCAAAACAGTTGCAAGTTCCTTCAAGTCAGATGCTATTTCTTTCACAATACATAAAAACTAATATTTAAATTAAGCAGCTTTTACAATTATATTCAATCATTTTGGACTCTTCAAACAAGCCATTAATACTATAAACTGAAAGAGCATTTGCAAAATATTTAACTTTCTTGATGTACTGCATTTCTGAGTGGGATTTAATTTTGTTTTATCCGGATTTCATAGGGGTGAAAAATGCTAGGCTGTGATATTATGGCTGAAAATAACTTTTTTTGTCATGCTGGCTTTTAAGAAGTCATTTAACAAGTAGAGAAAGTTATTACATTTTAATGAAAGAAATATTACTACTTTTTATATAAAAAAAACTCAGTAGTTTCCATTTGAGTCTTTCCAAATGGTAACATTTCCCCAAAAAGATATACAGAATCTAATGGGAATAATATTTTATTCTTTCAAAATAATGTGTATCACAGAAAGACAAACTTCCCTTTTTGTGTACAACTAACCAGTGCATGTTATTCTAGAGAAAAACACTTTCAAATAACTCATTCAATTAATGTTTCTTTAGTAATTTGAGATATTTATAAAGTACATTTCAAACTCCAGTTAAATCAAGTAAATCCTTGTAATTCATTCTTCTTTAAAACTCTTCTTGCTCTTTTCTGTAAAAGTGTGCACATTTTTCTGAATACATGAAACAAATAATTCAATAATGATGTGTTTCATGTGTTCAGAAAAATGTCACACATAAATGCACATCTAAAAAAATGCACATTTAAATAAATAAGTACAGTAATTTACTTCATACTCTATCTATAGAAATTCCCAATAAGGAAATACATCACAGCTATTACAATGGGGCACAGAATTGCCATATGGCAACAAGGCTGTTTTCCTGTTTGATAAAGAGTTTCCACATGACAGTGTTCATATTCCTTCAATTTACCGTAAAACTATTCCAGATAAAGTTGATCTGAAAACAAAAGCATCTATGTTTGAAATCTAGATGTACAAAGAATATCACAGCTTGAGGAGCAGAAAAGAAAGCACCCCTGTATGTGTGACAATGTTTGCTTTCACGTGGTTAAAAAAATCAGCATTACCAGTAAAGTCATTTTTGTGAATGTGAAAAAAACTGAATAGTTCATGATGTTTTTATCACTACATTACAGCTACATTAATGTCTATAATCTTCGTATACCAGTTCAAAAAGCAGAAACATATTAGTGTCTGTCACCACAGACAGAGACAATCATTTGTGGAGCGCTTTCGTGTTCAAGTCTTTGCAGTCGCAGTAAGACACCGTTACTGTAGGTATAGGCTGGAGAGTCCACTTAAGATCTAGGACAAAATGATGACAGGGTGCCTGACAACATGATCCTCCATCTAATGGCTCTTGATGAATTGCTGAATGAGTATTGCTCGGTTCCTTTGATGTTTCAGAGGAGGCGTTCCACCAAAACCTCAATGTCCCAACACACGTCTTCATTAAAGTCTCGGACAGATGCGTGACCAGACTGTGATGTATTTGGTCAATTAAACATGTTTACATTTAAATCATGCGTGGCGTATACAGCAAAGAAATATAGAGGAAATGTCACTAATACTTTTAGGTCAAAACATTGTTCTTATAAACTGTGTTTCAGGACCGTCTCCTGCCCTTTGCTTGCTTTGCTCTAAAAGTAGAAACGCCGCCTGGCTTTCCAACCGGTCTTCATTGAGTGGAAGGAGCTCCAATGAAAACATGCAAAAAATAATTTACAACCCCACTAGACGTTGCCATGTAATCGGCAACTACTGCAAACATAAAAACATGCCCTGTTCTTTTTGCCCTGGCGGTTCATATGATGGTGCCAGAGGCAGTGAATGGCAAATACTAAAACAATACAATTTTAGTATCAATTCTCTTCTTGCAGTTTCCTTTTTTTCCCCTATGTGTTGCCCTGGCCAGTGACAGACTGTTTAAAAGTTGTATTTGGGGAAGGAAGGCTGAATGTCTTTCTACTTCCCGCTGTGTTTGATGTCTAAAATCTTTTGCTGGCTTTAAACATCTGTTTCCAAGTAGCCAGCAGCCACTAATTAGAGCTTTTAACAAGACTGAACGTTGTGAGAACCAGAGGGTGGGCATGAGGCGACATGTACATCCCAGTAAAGTCACTACATTCCTCGACAAGCGACTACCTTTCCCGGGAAGGGAGGTGGGAAGGTGAGGGAATATTGGATCGCAAACCTTGCAAATAAAAAAAGCTCTGTGATACAGATCTTGACCCATTCTACCCGGCCGGGACCCCTATGTCACATAACTCATCTGCCAAAATTATGGGACCCAATTGCCAAAGACAATGGGCTAGTCAGAGAAAAACATAAATATATCATGTATTCGAGAAGATGAGTTTAATTAAAGATGGAAGATGAAGGATTTTGCCATTTTTTTCTTTCTTGTCCTGCTGACACTTCCTCAAGAAAACCTGCCAACAGTAACATATTTCGGTAGCAGCAAACTTTCTTGTCTATCTTTTTTCTGACAATCAGGTTCGGATGCCAAATAGGCTTACTGGCAGAAGCAAATATCCTTGAACAATGGCGTCTCTCTCTGTACATCACACTCTCGCTGGCAGCTTGATCAAACGCCACACCTCCTAATTGAGCGTCTCAGACAGAAATCCTGAACTTCCAGCATCCTTTATAGATCATCCAATATAAATAACAATTAATCAGTTTAGAAACTGATAACAATAAAGATCCTTTGAAGTGTCATCTCTGAGTCCAAGAATGGGTGACTTTTGCCAGTAAAAGCCATAATGGTTATAATAATTATCAGAATTAATCACAAAACTGTGACATAATTCATCAATAACAAAGATATATACCAAATTTACAGTCTCTAGAATGATATGTCTAAGCTTATAGTGCAAGACAGAACTGGCCATGAGAATCAGTAGAATATGGCAAACGTGGCTAATATCTGTTACTTTATTTGGGACTGACTATGTTTTGTCTAAATAATCAAGGGAACCAGAAAACCGATGGAATGATACAGAGACAAATCATAGAAGAGGAAGCAGCAAACAATGAACAATCTGCTACTCTGTCTGTGTGAACCTGCCAGTGAAGCCCATCAGAGCTTATCATGGTCATTTACACTTCAGCTCTGTACCGTCCTGATAAAGAGTGACAACAGATTAGTCCATGATGATATCTTACCTCCCACGTCTAGAATGCACAACTGATGAGCTGTCATTGTGTGAGGAGCAGCCACACCAAAAGCAGTTCAAATTGCTAAAATTGAAGTTACAAGTTATAGTAAAACCCTTAAAATAGTGCTCAATCAGTAGAGCATAGCAATATCAATGCCAAGGTCACTGCTCTGATTCCCAAGAAATGCAAGAACTGGTAAAAATGTATCTTTTGAACACGATTGAAGTTTCTGTGGATAAAAGTGCCTGCCAAATTTATAATGTTACCTCAGGATTGCACGAACTGGTGGTTTATAAGAGTAGAAATAGTACAAACACTTATGCTCTAACCTAACAGCAGAAATGAAAAGCTTTATATAATAAAGTTGAAAATAAGTTTCAGAAAATACTGTCTAATTTCTACAGTAAGTATTGACTGAAATTACTTTTAAGTGTTGTGAATTTACTCCAACAGCAATGTTAAACCAAAATGACTTCCCTCAACCATGGAATAACCTGATAGTGGGCCTGCAAGAGTATTTTGACAGGAATGGCAAAATTGCTTGCAAGATTTGTTTGATCTAATTTTATTTACTTAACTTTCAGGACCTTATGGAATTTTTTGCAAAATGAAGAAACAAAAGAATAAATCAGTAAAAATTAAGTTATGCATAATGGGAAGTTCAGAGGATAAACATTTACAGTAAAATAACATTTAACAGCACAAGCAAACTGTCTTGCCAAATGAGTTTCTTTGAGAAAGTTTTATATCAGTGCAACTATGAAATAACTAACAGTGTCCACATGTGTACTTTTTCACCACCTCTGTTAGTTGTTGTATTTTTTTCCCCCAAATGCTTAGTAATTACTGTCACTCCAGAATAATAAATTACACATAATAAATAAAAAAAAGGTCAATTCCAACTTATTATATCTGCCTCTGTCTGCATAATGCAATATTTTACAACTCCTAACCAGGTTAGGATACTCTTTCCAGCTCTCTTACATAATTTAAGAAGTCTTACTTTTATGAACAATTGTATAACAACTGCTTGAGTTATCATAAAAAAGGATATGCGTAAGAACCACTTAAAAGATTGAACGTGTGTTTTTCAAGTTCTTAATGCAACTGTGCTCTGTTTGTTAAAACATGTTTGTTTACTTTGTTAAAAAAAATGTCTATATATGATGTTCTTTACAGAAGTAAACATGTTTTGGGATTGGTGACTTGGACTGCAGAGTAAAGAAAAAGAAACAAACAAGTGTCCTGGTAACTTAACAATAATAAAAAAAAATCCCTCAGATATGCTGGAAAGACAGCTCTGGATGTTCCTCATGAAGTTCGGAAAATATCCAGAGCGTTATCAAAGCAAAGAGTAAATAATCTAAAATATTCAACAGTTCTGATTTGTTTGACATTTTTGGTTGATAAACAAATTTGAAAAAATATTTCATATTTTTGATGACCTTGTGTTTTATGCAACAAACTGCCTGAGTAAAATACATGGCATTTTTTACTACAGCGATGCCCATTTGATGTCTTTATGAAACAGAAGTAACACAAGAAAGGCCATTAGGATCTATCAGTTTTTTTTTACCTTATCCACGTCCTGTTATTCATCTCAGAGCATTTAACTTAACTGCTCTACAGTGCCGCTAATCTGCCTCTTATTATCTAATTAGTACAACAACTCAAAGAGACAACACCTCGATCCCTTACATCACACATTGCCACCAGGAGGGACTCACTGATCAAAGGCAACACCAGGGAAGGCATATTTTGATAAAGCTTAAATGCCTTTTAAACATTCCCAAATCCAAAGATAACACATTTCAGAGAAGTGCATGTTTGCTTTTGCTCGAGTGGAGTTATTGCTCATTTAAGTGTTTTGCTGTTGGTAGGTGGTTCTGGGGGATGCATGGAGATCGGAAAAGATTCATGAGAGCACCTAATTGAGCATAGACGGGGCACCAGCTCGTACGTTTACACTCAGGCAGGAGCCCAGGCAAAAAGTTCAACAAACCTCTCGCAACGCCAGGGCCTCGCTTTAGAAAAACCAACGATTGCACGACTCAGGGAATGCACAAACAAAAATGTTACACTTGGCAAAACGGCCAGGGATGAAGCTTTCAAGAGCACAGCTGCAACATGAGCGTCCCTTCATGTTTAACCGCCGCTCGGAGGAAATCTGTAGCTTCTAGGTACATCAAAAGGAGGAACTCAACTGCTATTGTCTCCTATAGTACATGTGACACGGTTATAGTATCTCAGTAGAAAAGAAGCGCTCATCTTTGAACACCGGGTTTTAACGCACCTTAAAAGGGAGCGTAAGATGATCCCTTTGCACTCTTTGGAAATGCAATCCAACACTGCTGATTCATTCAGGCTTAGTGTCACACATCACACACACACAGCCAACATAACGCCGTCTCTCACCTGCCTGCCAACTCTGTTGTTGTGAAGTCTCATCCTGGAGTGAATGTCTCTGTACATCTCACGGGAGTCCAGGAAGTCCTTGGAGAAGCGCTCTCCAAACTCCACATTGGGACTACAGCCGCCCCATTCCCAGGAGTCCTGGGGGCCGAGAGCGTCGGCGGGAAAGTGTTCCATCACGCCGTGCACCATGCCTTTCCCCCGGTTGATGGCCTCCAGCTGGAGACGGTTGAGTTTGATCCTAAATGCCTCCTCATCCCCGCGGCGCTTCTCATCACAGCCGCAGGCCTTCAGCTTGCCCATGGCGCAGGCATTGGACACGGCATGCACCACTCCGGCCGCTGCGATGGCATATGCAAATGCGCTTTCTCTGAAACCTGCCAAAGAGACAATACAAGGGATTATTCAGGCAAGCCTCACTCAAACGTTGTCTATAAGCTCTCCACTTTACCCTGGAATCGTTCTCTCTGTGCTTTGGAGAAGATGGCTATCGCATTCGACGAGAAACCGCACAAGCCATGATGTTTGAGAGCAGTACCAGTATATTCCTTCACACAACAAGCAATAGAAAGACTTCACAGGACAAAGCTAGTGAATGCTGCTCTGCGCTTAAGCATCCAAAGCATGCACATGCAGGAACAATAGAGAAGGTGTGGAGGGCTCCGGTTAGCATGGCTAAGCACAGACATGCTCGTCTGTGCACAGGCCCTGCGCTGAGCTCAAAAACGTGGCTGCAATTAACCTGGCTACCGTTAGTGGCTGTTTGATCTTCGCTAATCACATGCCCCTCATCTCTTTATTGGACCTGAAACGCGGCAGACTTTAAGGCTTTCCGACAAGATTTAAGAAATTCCTCAGCAAATATGTTGGAACACATGAGAGCCACATGTAGTAGTAGCAAGTTATGTTGTTGTTCTTGTATAAGAATATTTAATTAGTGTTTTTTTCCCTCTCCAGGGTTTCCAGAGTGAAGAAGGTGCCTGCATGTGCTAAAGGCCTGTTGAAAGCTAATGGTCTCAAACAATAATAAACGAAGGCCTCATAAAAGCAGACTCTCCTGAATCACTTTCAGGGACAGATGGGGAATTAAAGAAGGCCATGCTCAGGAACATGAAAGAGCCCATAAAGGCTAAATAGTTTATAGTTCCTTCTGCCTGGTAAAATCAAAGGGCACTTCTTCAGCATGAAAAATACCCACTTAAGTACACATATAAAATTCCTGCTTTATAAAAAAACCCCCACACATATTACATATGTATGTATATATATATATATATATATATATATATATATAACATCTGAAAGAAAATATGGATATATAAAAGTAGTGCTGTCAAATGATTCATTGTGATTAAACGCATCCAAAATAAAAGTTTGTTTGCATAAAATATGTTTGTATTGTGTATATTTATTATGTATATATACATACACATACAGTATATATTTCGAAAAATATTTGCATCTAGTTATACATATATACTTGTATTTGTATTCATTTATATAATAAAATATATTTAAAATATAAATGTAACTTTTTTTCTTAAGCACACACACACACACATATATATATATATATATATCATGCAAATGAAAATGTTTATTTTGAATACAATTTAGCACAATTAATCATTTGACAGCACTAATGAAAATAGTGAATTAAAACATACAAATGAAAGTCTATGAAATAACTCTCTACAGATACATGGATAGATAGATGTCATAGAAAATTGTTTAATGATTAAATCACTAAAAGAAAAATGTGCCTAGTTAATGTCAATGATCTGAAAGAAAATAAATATTTAGAAATATGAGAAATTAAAAAAGGCTATGAAATTTTTATTTTGTTTATTTTGAAAAATCAGCATGGTTAATGTGAAATATAATAGAATTTACTGACAATGAATAATGACTTTTGCATTTTCATAAAATTTCTGCTGTTTAAATCTTTAAAAAATTCTAGTTAAGTCATTAAGAGGGAAAAAAATCTGTTTGGTTAATGTCAAAGATCTGAAAGAAACAAAAATATAAGAGCTTATTACTTCTGCATGACTGACTGTCTACATTCATATGCATTGGTGTGACCACTAAAGTTGGTTTATTGTTAATGATCGCTCAAGAGAAACAAAAATGTCCAAGTTTGAACAAGTTTTAAACTGGCCATGACCCCATGTGTTCCACTTAAAAAGTGTGTTTAATGCAGATTGGGGCTTGTCTTATTAGGCCTGTGAATGCAGTCTCGCCTCACCTCCGTGTCCTGTTTTGTCCATCTCTGGCGATTACAAATGACTAATGAGCCTTTAAAACTGAAAACATGTGTGAAGCAGTCAGTGTCTGGAATTCAGTGTGTTTTCCAAAAATGCTTGCTGATGGCAGAGCTGCCCTTGGGGCACTGAGCAAAGATCTGAGATAGCTGAATGATGTTCAATTGATCATTTCAAAACACACAGGAACTCACACCTATTAACCCACCCACCCACAGTGACATACACACTCACGCAGAGGAGACCTGCATGCTGAAATACAAACACAACACCAGCCAGTGCTGCTTTTTTTTTTTTTTCGTGCAATCCTCTCATGATTCTATGGGGGGCAAACGGCACTTAGGCACAGCCAGAAGACACGGACATGGAAATGCTGTTTTAGATTTCCTTCCAAGCCAATGAAAGACCTGGAACAAATCAATCTAACAAATAATTTAAAAGTGAGAGGCACGCCCGGCTGCGCTGATGGTGGAGGAAGTGGGAAAATGAATTAAAGATTGAAGGAAACTGTCACTTTGGGTTACAGAAACTAACTAAACAGGTTTATGCTTTTGCCACTGAGGGTTGGGAAAATGCTGAAAGCAAATTCACAGCACTTGCACTGGCACAGAGTAAAATGCATTAGCTGGCCAGGGAAGCCCTCTTGAAGGATATTTACATCCACTCTTGAAGTGATATATGATAGTAGCTTTCCTGCTATCAAACATGTATGTGCGTCTGCCATACACAAACTTGAAGGATTTATTTACCCAATATGAATCAGTTTCCAGGTAGCCAAATAATTTAGATGTAGTTTAGTATGTTAATAGAGGACATATAGCAAAATGCTTTGATATTCAGTTTTTGTACTTCTATACATTGGTCTCCTGAAAAGCACCTAAACCAGATTTTCCAAAAATGATCTCAAAGTGTTCACAAACTAAAAAAGTCACTATTTTGTTCACTGAAGTTTATTTTGTTGCTTACCCCTGCTGAAGACAACGCTCTCATAGGGGATCTTGTTCCTGGTCTCCAGACTTGAGCAGTTCCAGCGGTGTCCTCTGAACTGATGCTGGCACTCATGGATGGCGATCTGAATGCCCTGTATAGCTGAGGCTGTCACATCTGGATGTCTCATACATACATCCAGCTGTTTCTTTGTCAAGCCGGGCAGGGTCAAACACACCGTGTTGGCATTGAGAATGGGGTCAAAGGGGATCTTTAGTCCCAGGATCTCATTTGAGTCTGCCCTAGAAGAGAGAATGAAACCTTATCATGTATTCAAATACATGTGCACAAAAAATGCAATAAATAAAGAGGTGATAAATAATAAATACCCTGTGTTCTTTTGCATTGTTTAGGTGCTTAGAACATACAAATATCCTTTATTACTAGATCATGCAACACTGCTGTGCCACATATTAAAGTGAAAAAGTACCACTGAGGAGCCTAATGCTCATGACTATTACAAAATACACCATGTGCTGGAAATGGATACCATTTACATGCAGAAAATATGCCATCAAATGGGGCTGATTTGAAACAATTACAAAGGAGTACTTGACAAATAGCAGATGCAAAGCTCCTTCTATAACAGTGCATGCAAGAAAAGTTATGTGAAACTATATTCGAGCAGCTACAGTGTACAATGTAATAACTTTAAAGGAAAAAGCAAATAAAGTAAATAATCTGCAAACTGTGGGTTCACTGATAACAAATGAAGCTCTGGTAAAGCCATTATTTATTAGCAGAATTATTCAGATCTACCTATCTATCATATACTAGCTACTTTATAAATTTATGCCTCTTAAAAATATTTTACAACAGATTTAAAAGAAAACGTCCCCTTTTCACACTTAAAAGCAACAATGAATATACAAAACTTTTTTTTTTTTTTTTTACAAATGTAATTGTTTTTAAAAGTTTTAAGGTGCACGTAATAATATCATGCCAGCTCATGTTTGTGAGCAACTGTGTTCAGCAAATAAACATTCACGTGCAGAAACGAATGCAGTCGTTTACATTTGTTGTTACCTTTGAACTAAAAGCGACGCCAAAGCCAAAGAGCAGAAGAGTCGAAATAAAAAGTAATCCATGCTGCTGCTGGTGCTCTTCTGCAAAACTCTTTCACAACAACTCTTCTGCTTGAGGAGAAGATCCGTCCAATACGCGCACAGCTTTCCAGCGATCAGCTTCAGATCGTCCAAATCTGACGAAAAATAAAATGATGCTGGAGAGTGCCACGCGATGTCGTGATACCTCATTCATGAAATCACTTCACAACTTTTCTGCTGGAGCTATCACTTTGAGCTTTCAGAATGAATGAAAAATGTGAGCCGACGCTGAGAGGATCCGCTGAGATATCATCTGACACAAGACACTCATGTACACATCAGTACTCAGACAGAGCTATCTACTGTCTTCAGGACTTCTGATGTTTGCCTTATCTTGATGGCACTCAGACTACACTTAACTCTCTGCCAGCCCACCTCTACGTCAGCGCACACACACTCACACACACAGCAGTCTGCCGTACAGGACAAGTGCCTCATTAGACATATCCCGATTGAACCGATAAACAGGGAAGTTACGACTCATTGGGATGTGAGGAATTGTTCGGGCACAGATAGAGAATGATAATATCTAATGAGGTACTTTCATGCTATGAAAATGGATAAAAATGAATGTTGAAGGATTTGACTGAGACACACGACAGGACACAAAGACAGATATAAACATATCAAATAAGCATACGTGTGTATGATGATAAGGCAAAAAAATTCAATTGAAATGTTTTTCTTTAGCAGTGGTTTTATTAAAAAAATGACAATGGCTAAACTGGCTAAAGAAGGGTATTTCTCATAATTGTCCAATTGGAGCAAGTTTTCACTTATTTTAAATAAGTGCATATGCACTTTACATTAATATACAGTATGTTATCTTTTAATTTTATTTTGCCATTAGCCTATATGAATTGTTTTGTGTTCCGTAACTGGTTAAATTTTGTTGAAACTTTCCCATATGTCACTATTGGGGCATGTTGTCACATGTAGGACATGCTTTGTGAACTGTATCTTCCTTTCTATGACACATATATGTATATATATA
>JAUMHE010000056.1:7299599-7333011 GCA_032359235.1 Enteromius mattozi
TATATATAATATATTAACTCTTTTTTTATTTCTCTCAATAGCATCACATAACATCAGACATTCCCTGTTTCCCTAATTTCAAACGCTTATATTTGTTTTAGTGGTCTAATGTGAGGAATATTTCACATATGTCTGACCACATGGAGTACAATAAACCTATTAACATTACATTTTTGATGGTCAGTGTTCCACTGAGGTAAAATAAGTAGACAGTATTTAGACTTTCTTTGGAATCACACATGTCTATCAAATCAGTGAAGGTCAGACTATTGTTTTTACAGTTTGACTTTAACCATGTATTATGTTGCAGTTCCTAATAAAATTACAGGCCAATTGGCACATACTCGCCAATGTCAAATTTTCTCATTCAGCGCCTGAAGAGTGTTCATTTTGGACCCTACCTATAGCAAAAAAAAAATAAATTGCAAGAGATATTTTTTGCAATCACTGCATATTATGCATAACATTACTGTATAGCTGTATTTATTCATCACATATACCTGGCCATTTATGATTTTGTTAACAAGAACGGTATTGTATGTCACCCTATTGTAAATGCAACAGAAAATTAACAACAAACACAAAATAAATCTCTATTAATATCCTTAAAAACAGAACCAAAATGTTGATCTTGTTGATCTTGGAGGAATATATGATGCATTGTTTTGATCACCAATGTTTAAACCCTCAGTGACTCCAGAGTTCTTTTTCATCTTTTGTTATTATTTACTGGCAACACATTTGATCACATTAATTCTATTATGACAGTCAGACAATGTTTCTCTTCAAAGTTTTTGAATCTAAGTTTGATTTCAAATTAAATTTTGACAGTCTAGCGCCCCACCAGGAAAAGTCTGTGGCCAGTGTCAAGGTTTCCATAGTGCTGAACGGACAGGCATGTAATAAAGCCTCTATTAGTATCTCTCACAGATCTTGATCTGTGACACACCCCTGCTTGAAAATAACGTGCAGATACAATGTTCTCCTGCAGCCTCTGATTATCTACAAACCTGTGAGCTTCTCAGCGCCAGGGTAACTGCTCAAATAATGGAACCACATTTTACAGCAGGAGGTGTAGACTCGTAAAAGAGCAGACAGTGTTGGAGCGACTCTCACTTTCCAAGTCCTGTTTCACTGTCAAAAGGGGCGAGGCGAAGCACTGGCTTTTAAAGGAAAGCTTGAATATCACAAAAGCGGCCCTGGGTTGCATATGTGGTCACATTATTGCTTGGGTGATACAGAGATGAAGATATTCGTCTACGTCTGATGAACCATCCCTTCCCTGACTCTAATCGAAACCAGCCACGACCAAGACATAACAAAAGACAAAGGAACATGCCTGCAGAAAGAGTCAATCTGGACATGATGATGACTATTCTAAGATCACTTCTGCCATTTCTCATACAGTGATTCACTTTAGGATCGGAGAATAAGAATGGCATCTAAGCAGAGGAAGACAACAAGTCCTACACCGACTATTATCCTCATGACTTTATTCAAAATTTTCCTTTATCTGGTGAGACTCCTGGATGTGATAAGCACAAGATGGGGCCTAATCATAACATAGAAAAAGATGTACCCAACTTGTGCAATCAGGAATATCTAAAAACAGCCACACCATGATGTATGAGAGAGATAATGCAGAGGGGGGAATGGAGGGGGGGGGGGTTGGGGGCTGTGATTAAGAGAAGTTATCCAAATAATCAGTGCGAACATACACATACACATTTATCTTTTCGTAGACTTGTCGTCCTCTGCGCCTGCTGAGACCTCAGGTTACATTATGAATTGCATGGTTACAGATAAGTCTCTTCTTTTTTCACTTTGTGAAAGAGCGAAATTCATCCCTACTTAATCCCCCAAGTATGCTGGATATGAAGTCAGTCACGACAGGGCTGGAACTGCACAGAGTGGCTTGGGTTCACTTCTGTGGCGCGTGGCTCAGAGCCATGGCACAATCTCCTCTTGGAGCACGCCACTAAATCATGCGAGTGGAACCACGGCGCTGCGCAGCTCCATCACTACAACGCTGTCTGTCACACGCAGATGGGACAGACCCAAAGTACGAGAGAACAGCAGACGCATGCTCGAGGTGAAACACTGTACGTGTGCCAAACGGGCCAAGCAGCTGTCATCTAATCGTTATCTGATCCATCTCTCAAGGCCGCTTGATTGGCTATCTCTCCGTTCTCCAAATGAGATTCGCTTCTCCCAGATTGAACATCGGAGAGGAGACTGTGCAGTCTGGGACGCACTAATAAATTGGTTGGGTCCAACTGGAGACCTGTGAGTGGATAAACAATTACGAGTCTGTCGTCATTTATTTACCCTAATTTCATTCCGAACATGTATGACTTTGTTGTTGTTGTTTTTTTGGACCTCATTAACTTTCACTGTATAGAAAAAAAAAGTTAGCCTTTATTGTTTCTGCAAATCAAATACATGCTTAGTTTGTAGTTTTGGAAAAACGTATTTCTTCTGCAGAAACAATAAGGCGAACTGTTCTTTTTCCAAGAGAAGTCAATGGGGTCCAAAAACAACACTGGCCCATGCATAGGGTAAGGGTGAATTATGACAGGATTCTAATTTTTGAATGAACTGTCCCTTTTAACAACACAGTGATCCTCAAACGGGGGGGTGAGGGGCATGGTATTTGAAATAATTTGAATTAATTGTTATTGCAACCTATTGTTTTATTAAAGAAGATGGTTCTTTTAAAATTCTGGAACAAATATTATTATGGATAATTAATTTAACAAATGGACATTCTCAATTAACATTGACATTCGTGCATTTGGCACATGCCTTTATCCAAAGCAACTTAAACTGCTTTTTTTTTTTCTCGGAAATTAAATCTATGACCTTGGTGTTGCTAGCACCTTTCTCTACTATCTGTGCTACATGAACACATTAATATTTTATCAGTATATGATCAGTACATGATCTATTTTTTATTCATTGTGCACTGTCACTTTTCAGAACCACTTGCACTAATAGTTATGTTTTTGTATTTTATTGTATTTTATTTTATCTATTTGCACTATTCTACTGTTTTTATTATTATTTACTGTACTTATTGTATATCTTTATATTTCTTGTTCCTTTGCTGCATTGAGCATGTCTGTGACAAAAGAATTTCCCTCGGCATAAATAAAGTTCCTCTTATCTTATCTTATCTTATCTTATATTTCACTGCTATAGTGTTACTGCTAAACACACAGGCTTTATTTGAACTTAATAATTTTAGTATGTTCTTTTGTAAACAGTTGACTTTATTAACAATCAAATCATTGTATTATATTATCTTACCAAAACACTGCATATTGAAAATTGGTTCTTCATTTGGAAAAAGCAAATCATTCTCAAAAACAAAATGTTGCTTATTGTTAATACATCTGTTTAAAAAATTCTGTTAATACAAAGTTTGTAAATAAGTAGCTTTGCCATTGTTACAGCAGAACGTTCCAAAGCAAATATTATATGAGGGCCTTTTGAATATTGAATTGGATAATGGAGGCCTTCAAGTCAAAAAGATTGAGAACCACTGATTTAATGGAATAAGAGTGGATGAGAGTGTATTCACACATACACACACAGACATAAAAGCGAGAGGGTATGGCGTGTGCACAGGCACACCTGTCTGACAGACTCCTGGCGGGCCGCCAGCACATGACCCCAAAGACTCCAGAAGAGGTGAGGCTTCCCATCGCTTCCTCAAGCACTCAGCTCTCAGCCCCGCAGATCAGAGCACAATCAGAGTCCTGAGAGCCAGTTTATCTGCCTCCGTTTCATCTCCTCTCAGCATGTGAATGGCACGCTGTCTGTCAGAGACCCTTGGCACAGCCCGTCCCAGACGAGAGGTTTGTGATGGCATGCGTCGTGCCCCAAAGAAAGCATCATTGTCTCTTCAAACTTTTTTAGACCTCCAGGTGTATAAGAGAGACAGTGTGTGCGTAAAAAGTGTGAATGAAGCTTTAGGTGCAGCTGACCTTTTATAATATGAAAATGTGAAGATCTGATTAGCTAAACAACACCCTTGTTAAAGGTAATGCGTCACTTTAGATTGTCTCTGTTTAGCAAACAATCTCCCTGTTGTCAAACTCGTGCATTTCACAGTGTTAAGGGAAGGAGTAGTTAATGATGACACCCACAGCCTGGAGGTCCACCTAAAATTCCAACTCTGACCCCCAATGTGTCTACCTCTGAAACAGAGTACAGCTTAACCCTTAGTAAACCCATGATAATGGAAGCTATGATCAACAACTTTTATGGAAACTCTGGACAGATTTCAAATGTATTAAGTTATCTAGAACTGCTGAATCACCTGTATTTATTTTAGAAAGTCATTTTAAAGTTTAACTAAACACGTTTTCTTAAAAAAAAAAAAAATGTCTCTCAAATACATTATATAATCTATTCAGCTATTTATGATTCATTCTAATTCTTAACTTTTTTGTGACAAGTGCTCACTGTAAAGTGAATATTAAAAATGAAGAGTTTTATAGAGTGAGCAGTAAATAAAGCATATTTAAGATATATAGGCCTAATATTGAAATTCATTTTACGCCTGCAATCCCATTACTGCATCATATGCACTCTAAACAATAAACGTGAAACAGAAACGAAATGCTTTACAGCCAGATGACGCAAAAATAACTCTTCCACAATAAGTTCCACAAACAGATTTTCATTCTAGCTCTTTATTTAACAATCTGTAGACTATTATGCTGCTTTAATACTCCAGAAACCAGCATATCGATCTGAAGAAACTATATGTAACAAGAACTTTTATAACCTCTAGCGAGACCACAACCACTCTGAAATACAGCAAGAAGTTTCATTATAAGAAGAGGGGGTCTTGCCGAACCTGAGAACTATTTATTGTTAAGAGCGTTTAGGGATGTTTCTTCAGTGAATAATTATGTGATAACCCGGAACGGTGTTGTCATATTTTCATATGCGATCATCTCTAAACTATCACGCTTAAGTTCCTCACTAATTCCACTGATCGTGCTTTAAATATGGAGCTTGCAGGAATTTCTAAAGGCGATTGAGCGCGCGCCTGAGATATTACTTACCACCAGAGCCCGATAATGTTGACTGGACAAAGCAGGATAAAGAAGAGGGCAAGTTGCGTTCTGGAAAGCGGAATCGTCATTGTCAGATGCCTTTCGAATGACAAAAGTATGAGGTCTGGTGCTGAAGGGTCTGAAGAACTAGTCCAGAGATTAAAAAGGCTTGTCCTTGGAGAAAGTTTGATAATTACTAAGGAGATTCAGCACCCCTGAATAATACACTTCCAAGAAGCACATCATCTGGTGAGGACGATCGCAAAATCCGCTTGGAAAGTGGTCAGCATCTTCATTCTTATTTCTTGGAGATCTTCATCCAGCAAAACCAGATAAAATGAGGGGAAAAAATCCAGGCAGAAGCGCACTTAGATCTTGAGCTTGATGGAATGCAGTCTAACCTCCTGAACTACTAAAATGCCAGAACTTTTAAAAAGAGTTTCCGTTTGGAATGCAAAACATTTAGTTGTTCTTTTGAAGCGCAAAACTGTAGATATGAGTGCCATGTGCTGAACCTGTGCGCGCGCGCCCTTCTGTGAGTGCTTCAGATCTCATCCTGATCCAAACAGGTAGACGTCTAGAAGGCATTTCGCGCTCCTCTCGTGCACGCTTTTTTCCTGCCTTCAGCTGGGGACATTTTTCTCGTGGTGTTAGAAACTCAGAGCTCATCACCCACTCAGTGACGTCGCCCGGGGCTTGAGTCAGGAACCTTGTCATACAGGAAAAAACGGTTCTGATCTACAGTTTCTGGAGGATCAGGTAGTACACGACACATTATGAATGTCCAGCGCTGTTAAGCGGTAAACTAGATAGATAGATATTCACGTACACAATGTAGCACGAAGACCTGAAGTGAAAAACAAATATATAATATACATATTACATACGTAATAATATTATATGACAGGATAACCGTTTCTGAGAGGTCTACAAACATGTTTGATTCAGTTCTACAGCAATGGTGGCACACTTTATTCCAGTATTAGGTTACTCGTGCTCAGGTATCTAGTATTTTTCCCAGCTTTCTCCAAGTGACTTAGCCTTGCTCTCCTTCAAAATCATTATCAAATATTTTAGGATTTATTTAGTTGTATAAAGACAATCCAAAAATTCTTAAATTCCATTCAGCTTGTGCTTTTGCATTCCAGCCCCCCATTGTTTAAATAATGATTTATGAGCATATCAAATCATAAAAACACAGTCGTATTTAGCCTGTAGTGCATTTAAAACAAAGCCATGAATCTTACACATTTGGCCTGTAATAGCTGTCTTCTCATCTATCATCTGCAAAGATCTGCATTATCACCCTCATTAACTGTCCTCCCAATGTAATTTGTGGCTCTCAAGACAGTTCTTCATTGTGATGTTGTCTTCATTTCACCGTACGCGCTCTACCTCATCTATCCGATGGCCAGGGGGTCCCGAATTGAAATCCAAGACCTCCCTGCTCTTTTGAAGTCTCACTTCACTATTGGATTCAGATATACTGATGTACTGCATCACATACAGGTACAATCAAAGATGGAAGCTCTGGATCTGTTTTCATATCTCGTTAGAGATAGCTGAGAGCAGAAAGGGGATGTGATAGGCTGTTTATCTGTTATCTCAGGGTCAGGTCTTTTTGATTTTCACTCTTTGTTTTCCCTCTAGCTTCAAAGCTGCAAATATGGAACAGTTTTATCTGAGCTGCAGGTGTGTTGCAGTTCAATTTATCATTACATAAAAGAGGGAAGATAACTTGCCTGTCTTGTGAGATAGTTTAATTGCACGCAAACGGCAATCAATTCTGAACTGAAGGCAAATAAATTTACTGAAAGTTAGTACATGTGGCATTTTGTACAAAGTTGATCAATCTAGCAAAGATGATACAATTTTAAAAAATCAATTCAGTTTAATAAATAGCATCTAATCGCACTAAGACATGTTCTTGTTATTCCTGTAGTTATATGAGATGAAGAGCCTTCTTTATATTAAAGAAAGTTATGAAAAGTACTTTATCATTTCCCATCTATATATATCTGCTGCATAATTGGAAACATGGCTTTGACAAAACAGACTGTGTGCTCTTTCTCCCTTTCTCTCTTCATACATATGTGTGTGTGTGTGTGTGTGTTTTGTTTGGGAGGAGCGATTCTTCATACTTGGCTTAAACTTTATGGACAATAAAGATCCCATTTCAAAGTACAGCAGGGTGTTGAGCCTGGGGTCTTGGCTGAGCGTTCCTGGGAACAGCCCTCTGAAGACCAGGAGAATATCTTCAGCTGACACACGGCGTGGAAAAATCCCCATGCAGAAGTTGTCCACCATACAGACCGTGTGGTCAAACCATTTCTCATGGGCTAAATTTATATCCGATCAGGTAAAACCGAACCCACACTTTTGCTACTAACACGGAGATCCATTATTCCGAAAAAAGCTGTTAATTATGATCTCCCCCCTCCTTTTTCCTATTGTTTAACATTCTGATGTCAAACAGGGAGTGAGACAACTCCCTGTTACGTTAGCATCCAATGCGATTAGAAATCCCATTGCACACAATATTTTTTAAGCATAGTTAAAAATTACGTCCAAATCAAAACCACATGACGCTTATGTGCCATAACCTTTATAAACAAGCCACAGTCATTTCTGGAATCCCCATGAGAAGTCAAGTTCATGAAATTCCTTCACCACTGGCAGTAGAGTTTGTGTTATAAAACGTCAATATTGCCACACGCTTCTGTGCGTCTGTGAACAAGCTGCTCAGTATGGAGAAAGGACAGTGTCAAGTCATGCGATGACCTAAACAACAGAAGATGGGAGGGGATTCGGCAGACATGCTGTTTCCTGGAACTCGCATCAGATGAGTAAGATTTTGTCTCTTCAGAACATGAGGGCAGAGTAAAACATGTATAATCACAGCGCACCGTATAATAATCTGTTTTGTGCATTATAATTTATTCCAATAAAAAAAGCTGTTGCTCACCACAAGATTTGAGCCATCGTTGAATCAGTGCTTGCTCTGTAAGACTTTTTGCAGACTCAGTTCCTGCATAAAAGTTTTCCCGTTTTACAGATCATGAGCTCACCCTATCAGCAGCGAGAGTTTTCACTTGGAGTACAGTAATTAATTCCAGAAGAAGAAGTTGCATCCTCCAAATGGGTCACATTTAATACTCTGTAATAGCACCACTTGTGAACTTTGGCCCAACGGAGGGTGTTAGTTTTAGGGAAGATGGCTTCAACTCTACTGGGTGCCATTAGGCATATGAGTACAGCGTGGACACTCGTATCGGCCAGGTTCATTTAACACTATCTTGTGGTATTTCTCAAGTACGTTGATGATTCATTTAATACGCTTCACCACACAAATGTGCTGAGATTGAGCATTTCTGATTTTTTGAGAATTGAAATTACAGTAGAATTATAGACTCTAAAACATCATTTGTAATTTTTTTTTATATTTATGCATTCATATATATTATATATTTATTTATATTTAAAATATTCTTATTTGATTTCAGTTTTAGATAGATAGATAGTTAGATAGAATACCATAAAGTAATGCAACATGGAAAAGATGTAGTCTTTGCACGGTCAAAAAGCCATGTTTTCTGGAAAGATACACATTTGCGAGGAGATGAGCCAAGGAGATAATGGGCCACACACTGATTGCTGGTGTGATAAACGCTCTGCAAATTAGAATCAGCACCTTTTTTGTCACGCTGCATAAGTAGCTTTTCAACCAGTTCTCTTTCTGTATGTTTACTCAGCTTATAAACGGGAAAAGGAAAAGGAAAATCAGCAATGTTTAAAAAAGGGAAACTATTTTAACAATTTTGAACTTCTCACTAGTGATAGATAGTATGATGATGAAACAGATGTTTCCCTGAAACATCCCATTTATTTTATAGGCACATGGTTTTATGAAGCACAAATCGTACAGCTGGATATGATTTTCATTAAGCCTTGAATTTTAGGGGGAGATTTGGAACTCTAGATGTGTGAGCATATAGCGCCACCATGTGTTAAGATTTCATTGCTTTAGGACGATTTTGTAGTCCTTTTGTTAAAGTACACTTGGCTGCGGTTTAAGTTGAGTCTGCTGAAAAATGTGAATTGTGTTAATTTAGTATAGTTCAGTTCAAGATGATTTCGACATGACACCATCAATAGGACTGGATTTGTTTTAATCACAGCCATTCACATGCCAGCTGCTAAATACTTCCAGGAGTAATAACAATCAAATATAGCCAAGGAACACCTGTTGAAAGAAAATGTCAACTCTCATACACATGCCTTTATCCTAGCAGCTTGACGTGAATATGTCTGATGACAGATCATGACTGTCAGATGGCTTCTTCAACAAAATCATTCACCTCTTCCGTCTGCAGTACAAAATCCAAAGCAGAAATTAAAGTCTCCATAATGATAAAATCTCTCCTTCTGTAGAAAATGACAAATACAATACTTATACCAAGCAAACGCAGTTTAACATGCCCTGTCACAGTTCCACAGAAAACCAAAGTGTAGAAAAACCAACATGTCCTGACAGAGACTTGATAGGTTTAATCTGGGACTAGGCTGATCATGTTTCCCACTCAGATCAGCAGAACTAGGTGAAGTGCTGTGATTTCCAAAGGAAAGGGCTTCCACTGTGATGTGTCGTCCTTAGGTAAACATGCAAATATGCTTGATAACATCTAACACACCCTTGATCTGTTTAGAACAAAGAGCTCAGTGAGGGAAACGTTCCCTCTGGGGTTTTCGTGGCCCGTAAAGAAATTGTTTCCACTCAGTGTGTTTGCGTCTGATGTGTCAGAGGGATTTGGGTGGGTCTTGTACAGTTTTGCTCATGTTAAGTTACTGTAAAAATGGATATTTTAAAAATAATTATTGTTTATTGGAATGACATCTGTCTATCTATCTGTCTTTCTGTCTTTCTATCTGTCTGTCTGATGTACAGACAAGGAATGAACTTGTGAGGTCTTTACAGTGATAATTTAAAAATTAGTAACTCATTTGCAAATATTAAATAAACAAACAAAAACAGGAAAGACAAATAAATCTATCCTGTGTCTATACTAACTCATTTACAAAATTACTTTGTGTATTTTTCCTCTTCAAGCCAAAGGTACAGTATGTCATAGAATTTTTCCTATGGCCGATGACTTATGACTCAGAAAGGTTCAGTCTTGAAAGTTTCCTCTCACTTGACCTGCTTTATGTAACTCCAGTGTTTTAAAATATATTTAAATGCTAAGTGTATATATTAAGTATATTTCCCTCCCCCTATTATATATGTAATATATATTATTCACTTATTTGCTCATTTACTAAAAGTTACAGAGCTCAGAAAGGATTGCATAACAGAAAGGATCTGAAAATACTTGTGTAACCGCCACAGTTGAATCAAATCATGGTAATGTGACGAAATCTTGACACTGGTGAGGATGCATTGTGGTCTGAGGAAGTGTTTTTATTTATTTATTTATTGTTATTTTGTTTTTTTTTACAGACAAACCTATTAAAAACCTCAAACGTCAAGGTATTGGTGAAAATAAAAAGCCTGTTACATTGAAATTACTTGAAACAGGTCTAATAATTGCTTGAATATCATCAAGGAATTATGGCACTGAGATTAGATAAGTACCCCAGTGCCAATAAAAATGAAAAGGAGCATTTATTTTTATTATTAACATCATTATCATTGGCATTGGTAGGTAAGTAAAGTGGAATTTCCTTCTTTCTTATTCTTCTTTCCTTTATTTCTTCTTGGTTTGCTTTATTTAGTTTAGTTATGCTGTTGATTAAATATCTGTTGGACACAGGGTATGGTCAAATACGAGCCCACATCGCCCTCTAGTGGAAAATGTAATTAATGAAGTACAAGAAGTAAACATGACGATTCCAAACTCATGGCAGAAAATATATAAGAAAAAAAATTTATTAAGCGATATTGCGACCAAGATTCTGTTTAAGTAACCATTTTGAATTCGTATTGGCTTTTCAAAGGGACCGCTTAACTTTAAGGATCAAACGTCATAACAAAGAGACATCATATTTAAATGCCACTGGATTTCAAACGGGCCGCTCTGCCCGTAGCCCCGCCCACTAGGGGATGCCCCGGCTCTTTGTAATGACGTTTGATCTTGTGGGCGGGTCGCTCGATTTCCTCTGGGAGGAGCGACAGAGCCACTGACACGTACGAATGCCTCAATAATTTAGAGGAAGGTGATAAAGTAACAGGAAAGGAATACGTCCAATGCATTTCCGTTAGCGATCGAAACGCTTTCTTAATGTGCGCTACTCTGTTCAGAAGGTCGCGCTTTAAGGAGGCGTGTACGGCACCAGTAGTCGGAGGAGTACAATGAGGTTCTCTATGTTGATCGGTCTGTTAAGGCCGATCGGCCCGGTTATTATCGGGATCTCTCTGGGATTTACTCTGAGTTTGCTGAGTGTGAGCTGGGTAGAGGAGAGCTGTGATATCAATACACTAGCAGATGAAGGAATCGTTTTATCCCAGGATGGAAGTCTAAAAGGAGCTCGGAGACCCAACTCTATTTCCACTGGGAATGATGGTGAGGAGGAGGAGGATTTCCAGCCGAGAATAATCCCATATAAACCAGTGAAACAGTCTCAGCCCAAGAAACTTTTCAGGTAGACAAACACTGACTGCTTCATACCGTGGTTAGCGTCAAAAAGTAAAGTCCTATAATTAGTTAAAACCTAAGGAGTAATTATCTATGCGAGTCGATTCCATCACTGCATGTGACAGGCATTTTTTAATTTTAAAACACCGTTGACAGAAGTTCTCCAAGATGTGTCCCCGAAAGACAGTTAATACCTCTGTTGGGGACAGAAAACATTCATATTTGTGTCTTTATTAAATCTGTAATGGCCCATATGTAGGGGATGGATTAGGGTTGAGGTCAACGTATAATTACAGTAATTATTATTATGAACGACAGCTGTGAATAGGAAGTCATGTATACAAGGTTCTCTGTGTGTGAGAGAACACTCCTCTAATGATTAACTAGTAAAAACCATAAAAGAGCTGCTAAAAACATGTCCATTGTTGTTGTTTACTTTTGCTGGAATTGGCTGTTTTCATGAATTTCAAGGTTAATCTTGTTGGAAGTCAGCTATGCTTATGTGGACTTGCTCAAAATTAAAGCACGAAGCATTTTGCAACATAACCACAATTATTTACATTATTCATATTAGCAACTGTTTTTAACTCACTCTTGCATGTTAATGACATTTCGACAAGATTAGTGACTTCTTAAGTAGTTAATCATTTTGTTTTCAGCCAGTAGTAACAAAAACCTTACTTTATTTTATTCCCGTAATGAAGACAAATCAAATATACTACTCATGCTGTGAAAGATGTAACTCTTTGAGTTTGGTTTTAACTTCTGCTAACGTGACCCAAACCTCTACACTTCACTGCTGGTGGTTTAGGCTTTTACAATTACAGATGAATCAAATATTTGCTCTTGCTATTCAGAGAATTTTGCAACAAGATTATCAATGACTCATGTCATTATACAAACATTAAGAGGTATTTCAGTATTGTTTAGCAGGCTTCTACTGGAACTATGTGGTTTATTCATTTATTTATTTTTTTCCCCACACAGTCTACTTTTGTTATGTCCCACTGGGGACTCTGTAATCCTTAAGAGTGGCTCTCATGGTGCTCGTTTCTCTATTTCAGTCAACACTTACAATGCCCAGAGGTAAATTAGGAAGGTTAGAGACTATAGTTAACTAATCCCATAACATGAAAGGGTCCGTTGTCTTTGTTTATCAGTTAGGTTCACGTTGACCTCATATTAACCTCTTCCTCCAGGCATTGGTTCAGAAAGCTATATCCTGATTGTTAAATGCTAAATTTATCCCAAACTCCCGTTTTCAGACTCACACCCAAAATATCTCCCTTCAAAAATAATTATATATTATAATAGCTGTTACTTCTTTGTTATTTCTCATAATTTTTGCTATATAGCTTTATTTCAGTTAATTTTTTTTTATCAACATCTAGTTTTCATTTAAGTTTTTAATCTAATAATTATAAATTATACATTTTATTCAGTCTTGTTTAATTGAATGTAAGTGTAGCTATATTGTAATGTATATAATATGTATGTATAAAGTATATAATTATATTTTCAGTTTAGTTTTAGTTTGAATATTTAATGCAACTATTTTTTTTTAATAGTTGTGACAATATTCATTATAATTGCATCCTTATAACTTGCAATTGAAAGTTTAAATCTCACAATATGGCAATTTTTTGCAGTTTGGCAACTATATCTCATAAAATGTTTTTTTTTTTTTTTTTTTACACTCTGATGTGGAAAGAGGCTTCCATGTAACTGTGTGGTTAAACATGGAAATGACAAAGTGGCGGTCCTGAGTTGCACAATCATGAGTTGTAAATTGTTGTGATCTGTTTGTTTCCACAGGGCAAAGTACATTAGCACAGAGCTGGGAATCCGAGAGCGTCTTTTCGTGGGAATACTGACTTCCAAAAACACCATCAACACTCTAGGTGTGGCTGTCAACCGCACCATCAGCCATCATCTGGACAATGTTGTGTTTTTCACTGGTACGCGAAGCCGCAAGATCCCCCATGGGATGGTCGTGGTCACCCACGGTGATGAACGCCTCATCTGGAACATGTTCCAGACCATCAAGTACATTCTAGAACACTACATCACAGAGTACGACTGGTTCTACCTCGCCCAGGACGACACGTACACTCAGGCGGATCGTATCAAGGCTCTGGTGGAGCACTTAAGTATGAACCGGGTGCTGTATATGGGCAGCCCAGAAGAGTTCATTGGAGGTGAGATGCAGGGGCGGTATTGCTATGGGGGTTTTGGATACCTGCTGTCCCGCAGTCTTCTGCTGAGGCTCCAGCCCTTCCTGGAGAACTGCAGGAATGACATCCTCAGCGCCAGACATGACGAGTGGCTTGGGCGATGCATCATTGACTATGCTGATACCAACTGTGTGGAAGAATTTGAGGTGAGATAAGTCCTGCATTCAGTGGAAGTTTGCAAATATGTAAATAGTTTCACTCTTCCTTGGGAATATTTTTTTGCATTCAATGAAATCTATATCTGGGCAAAAATATTGTACTGATATAGCAAAAAAAATTTATACCCCAAAATTTGGGGTGAGTAAAAAGTCTTATGCTTATAAACACTGCATTTATTAGTTCAAAAATAAAGTAAAAATGTAATGTCAAATAAAATATTTTTTCTGTTTTTAAATATGTTACATTTAAAAAATAATGTGATGGTAAAGTTGACTTTTTAGCAGCTATTACTCCACTCTTGAGCATCACAGGATCTTTCAGAAATTATTCTAATATGCTCTTTCTTATTGTTGCTGAAGTTGAAAACATGTGCTGCTTAACAGGATGCATGTTTTTGGATTTCTTTGAAAACAACAGCATTTATGACATTTTTTTGTGCCATTATAAATTCCTCACTGTCAGTTTTGATCAATTTAGAATAAAATATTCAATTTCTTTCAAAAAGGTAAGATTTTTTGAAATAGTAAAGTAGCTCCAGACCCGTGACCCTGCCTTAATCATAACACTATACTGAAACATGTAACAACTGAAAGATACTACAACATGTTTAGCTCATGTGGGTAATGCAAGTTGGGGTCATCTTGCATCATTTCTTATCCAGTTCCCTTTTTTGCATCATTCTGTACTGTGTTGTTTAAAAAAAAAAGAAAAAACAAGTCATGTTTACATATGTAACTATAATCAAGGTACAGCTGTTGATCTACAGTCTTTCTCTCCAAAAACACATGACAATGCATAATCAAATATATTTTAAAAGATTAAATACACGCTGCACATCACTTCTGTTTTTCAGTGCAAGTGCGCATCACTGAGGCCAGCTGTAGTCCGATTAACATGTTTACATCTTAGAAGCTGAGCTACAATCGCATTATCCAGCTCTGTTAGTCAAACTCCACCAAAACCTGTCTGGTGCGATTTCACTTGAACTGAAGCGTTTACATGACACTTTAAAAAGTTGTATTTAACTAAAATTGAAAAAGTTTAAAGTGCATTAACTCAATTATGTATGTCTTGGCACATCATGCATTAATCAAAAAAGAAGAAAGTGTAATTATGGTGTTTACGAGGAGTCTAATTGTATGATGAGTATTATCTTTGTTTCATCTTAATTATGTTTGGTAGATACATAAATGTCTGTGAATGTGAGATTGTAGAACTTGGTGTTATTGGAAAGTGCTTTTGTGTGGGGAAAGAATACTTGACATATTTTCAGCTGAATGTTATTTGAATGAGCTATCAGTGTCTGTAATTTCCATCTCTGTGGCCTTGATTGAAAGAGTGTCAGACTCTCAGTGGTAAACCTGCGGTGTTTGATGACAGACAGCTTTATACTAGTAGTGTGTCTCACTCGTACCGCGTGGGACCCAACGGGGCCTTTTTTTGATGAACCTAAACCTCACTGCCTTTTAACTCAGCAGCACACGTATACAACAACCAAAGACAAGATTCAAACGTGTCCTTTGAAATATGCTGCTGCTCTCAGCAATTAAAGAGAAGGTCTCCAGTCTGATGCTTTAGTCTGTCAGTCAGTGCAACGTCTGAAGTTTCACCTCGATTCAGGTCTTTACGCTCACTGCCAGTAACTGCTAGAATTTAATTCAAGACATGTTTTATTCGCTCTTCCCACCGTCTTCAAGTAGAGAAACAGTACAAAACAGCACTCGTTTGGAATGTTTTTTTTCAATGGTAATATGGCATCATCATTGTCCTCTCTCACCTGAAATACCTTTTACATTTTGCAGTATGTCTCTTCTGACTCCCTTAGATAGAGGTTGGAACTCAAAGCTTTCAGTTTTCCTGTCTTTCTCCCTGGGTTAGAGGTGATGTAAGTCAGCGGCTTTGTTTCTGCATCCACAGATCCCTATTTGCCCAGAGCCTGTCTGGGAATTCGGCAGTGCGTAAGCAAGATAGAGTCTAAAATATACACAAGCTTAAAAATAAAAAATTGTCTACCAAAAATGTCTGGACATCCCTAAACATCTCACTCTAGTTTACCCTATCCACTTAACCTGACAAGTTTAAAATAATTATTAAATTCAAGCCCAGTACCACTTAATTATTAATATATGGTCTTAGAAATGTACACATTCACTTGTACATTTTATGTCTAGAACTTTTTTAGGCTTGTGTATGTGACTGGTTTTGTTTAGAATGTGCAAATTGTGGCTTAGTGTTTTCTCTTGTTCTTTTAATAGCTTGATCAGATTAGATTCACTTTTCTCTGACTGTGGTCTAATCGGCTCAGGTACTTAGTGTCTGCACCCCACTGGCCATTGCACACCTAGATAGGTGCCTTAGCACTGCCTTAGTGTCTTGTTTTTGTTTCTGTTACTGGAGTTATAAAGGACTAAAGGAAATGTGAAGCATGCTAAAGATGTGCTTTTTGGAATTATTTAATTTTAGGAATTTTCTAATACAGTTTTATTACATCTATGGGAATGTATATGGATAAATGCAGTGGGTTAGTATGGTTTTTCTACCAGTTTTTACTAAAAAAATGCCTTAAATTATAGGTACAATCCAATATATTAATATGCATGTTTTTAATTACAAAATATTTTTTTAATGCAGGAATACATTTGTTTTGTGTGTGTTCAATTCTTTGTCTGTTTGAACTGTATAAATTCTAGATGTAGATATAAAATGAGGGCTGTGTCCTTTGCCCAGAAATGGACTAAATGCCTTTAATGCAGTCTTTACATAGACCTCACACTTTCTCTTTTTTGTGGTTTAAGTTGTTCTCTAAATCTCTCATGGTATAATTTCTCAGGCTATAATTTCCTACAGTGGTCTTTCTGTGGTCTTTCATTTAGCTTGTATAAACACCTGCTAAAATTTGTACTGGACTTTGGAAACTAGAACATTTAGATGAAAACCTGACCAAAGTTACTGCCGCACACATTTCAAACTCAGCTCAAGTGGACTTGTGCATCTTTTGTTTTGTTTGTCTGCTCTGTAGCTATGCTATTGAGCTTTGGCACCTTTAGCCCAGACAGAATCGCAGCTCAGGACCTCACCTTTTAGAGACTGAGCCATATGTCACACTTTTGTTTGGAGGGGTCTGGGGTCCTCCGGTTAATCTGTTCTTGAAACAGGTAGTGAGACCTCTATTAATCCATCAGAGAAGCATTAGATGTCTGGAAGTCAGTGTGAAGCTACTGGGGAGAGAGACAGTGGATCAGACACACTAAACATGATGTACTGTCTCCATTTTGGCATTTCATCCAGTTATAAATCCACCTCTGCCTTCAAAGCACCTCCTGTCTCTCAACACATCATTGTAGTGCCTCCTACATCCTTTTATAGAGAAGTACTTCTGCAGGCCCAAAAGTGGAAGCATTTACTTTCCTTAAACATCAATTTTTGCAACCTGGAGCCAGCATTCAGAAGAGATCAAAAACCTCAGCTAAACATTGGTTTCTAAAGGAATGCACCAGTATTTGAATTCTGGCTGATACTGATAAGCCAGTACTTGTATTTATGTTATGACTGGCAACTGATAAAAATGTTTTGTCTAAATAAGGTAAAAATAGAAAATCATTTTAAATGGTACAGTTAAATTTAGGCAGAATATGTTTAACAGTGATAGTGTTTAAAAACTGAAAAGGGATAGGTCAAATTGAAAATTCTGTTATCATTTTATATATATATATATATATAATTTTTTTTTTATAAATACATATACTGTGAAAATCGATAGTGTCCGTCAACTGTTTAGTTATCAACATTCTCCCAAATTTTTCTTTTGTGTTTAAAAAAAAAAAAGAAAAAGAAAAAAAAGGAACCGGTTTGGGACAACTTGATGTCAAAATGAACAACTTGGGACTCGTTTTAAAACTGACTAATTTCAGTGATTCTTTTTAGCGACAATAACGTTATACATGGTGCACTTTTAGATGTAAAACTTAGCAGGATATTTTCATTCACTCAGAGCTGTGTTACACACTGCATGAAAGGTTTTCAAACTTCCATAATGGGGGCATTCTATGATGTTTCACTAATAATACTTTTTTCTTTTTTTCAGGGGCAGAAATATTTTTATTATGAAATGGGAAAAAATTCTGACCCCAGTAAAGAAGATAATGTGCAGTTTAAGAATGCATTGACCGTCCACCCAGTGTCCGATCCTGAGCAGATGTACAGACTTCACAAACACTTCACTGAGATCGAGCTGCAGAAGACTTATGAGGAGATCGAAAAACTGCAGGTACCCTTGTACTAAGCCTGTGCTGACTAATACTAAAGCCAGCCTGAGAAAAAAAATTCCTTTCCCTTGACCTTTTGAGTACTGTAATTCATTATGGGCTTTTTGTAAAGGTGTGTAAAATTGCTAGCACTTTCCTTTCTTAATTTTCAAAGTGCTCTGGTAATGTGCATCATGACGAATTTTCAAATGGAGGTAATAACCTGCTCATCAAATACCTTAAAATGCTTAATCATATCCCACGCTTTCTCTACTTTTTTTTTTAATAGGCAGAAATAAAAAATGTGAGCGTGGTGGCTTTTGAGGGCAACCGTAGTGCTTTATGGCCAGTTGGAATCAATCCACCCTTTGAGCCAAAGACTCGTTTCGAGGTCCTCCGTTGGGATTACTTCACCGAGGATCAGGTGTACTCCTGCATCGATGGCTCTCCGAAATGCGAGCTCCGTGGAATTGATAAACTGGACGTAGCTGACATCATTGAAACAGCTATGGGTGAGCTGAACAAGAAGTACAAGCCCGTTCTTCATCTGAAGAAGCAGCAGCTCATTAACGGATACAGGCGCTTCGACCCCACCAGAGGGATGGAGTACACCCTGGACCTCCAGCTTGAGGTAGTTAACCAGAAAGGACACAGTCGCTCCATCACCAAGAGGGTCCACCTGGTCAGGCCTCTCAGTCGTATCGAGATCATCCCCATGCCTTATGTTACAGAAGCCACTCGAGTCCATATCATCCTCCCTGTCACACTTCAAGACCGAGAGCATGTTCAGCAGTTTTTGGAAGTGTATGCCACAAATGCATTTGAAACCAGTGAGAATGCCATTTTGACCTTTCTCTTTATCTACGATACAATCGAGGCCCAACAGGTGAACCAGAACGACATCTTCGGCAGCATCAAAGCGCAAATCGGTGCTTATGAGCACCGGTATCCTATGGTCAAAATCCCCTGGATCAGCGTTAAAACCGAAAGTCCCTCTCAAATCAAATTCATGGACATCATCTCCAAGAAGCACCCGGTTGACACGTTGTTCTTCATTGCCACTGTGAAAACCAGCATCAACTCAGAGTTCCTCAATCGCTGTCGGATGAACTCCATCAACAATTGGCAGGTGTTTTTTCCCATCCATTTCCAATACTACAATCCCGACATTGCTTATCATAACCAGCCTCTTCCCAATACAATGGATTTGGTCAAAGAGTCCGGCCTCTTTGATCGCAGTTCCTTCACCGAAGCATGTTTCTACAACTCGGACTACATGGCGACTCGGACGCACATGTCTTCGGATGTCCAGGAGAACGAGGAGATCCTGGAGAACCTGGATATTTATGACATGTTCGTCAAATACTCTGGCCTCCATGTTTTCCGAGCAGTGGAGCCAGCCCTCCATCAGAAATACAGCTACCAGCCATGTAATCCTCGACTTAGTGAAGATATCTACCAGAGGTGCGTGCAGAGCACCCTGGACAGCCTCGGATCACGCTCTCAGCTCGCCATGCTGCTGTTTGAACAGGAACAAGGCAACAGTACTTAAAACCAAACCCTGAAGATCTTGAGATGACTGAGAGGTGATAAACGGTTTGTTTTTGGTCCATTGGGCTGATGCTAGTAGCCGGTCTGTGGAGTCACAGTACTGGGCAATTAAAAATGCTGTCGGTACCAAACGAAAGACTAAAAACATTTGAAATCTATTTAAAAATAGCAGATTTTTTGTGACAACAGGATTTATGATTTGCTATCTTTCTCTTTGGAGCAGATTGGTTTATGTTGGCTCTTAAAGCAAGCAGCTGTTAGCTGTTGAAATGATCACTACCGTAACATATCTAAATCACAGTGCCTTCACAAATATGCTGTCCTTTCATAACACTTTGTCTTGTCATCGCAGGCACTTTTGCTCAAGCTGATATGTTAAATATTAAACATCTTTCAAACATAACAGGGTTTTTGTTGTTTGAAGGATCCTTACACTGCTGCAGTGTCAGTTAACCCTCTAATGTTAGCTTGTTAAATCTAAAGCTGATTTTAACAAGTTAAAAATCATTGTCTTATTCACCATTCGTGCCAAAAACCAAATGTTGAGACAGTTTATTGAAAGTTTTAAACACTATTTTGTCCAAAGCGTTTAAATCAATGTGGTTCCATACTGTATGTAATTTATGCTTGAGTTCTGAACAGCAGAACACAGATGCAAATACCTGCATGTAATTTTTCATTTTACATTTTTTTTTAACCATTGAAACCGCCTCGAAGAGATTTTTCTGATGAAACAAGTTAACTTTTGCACTAATATTTTCATAGCAAGTCCGTGTTATATATCAGTAATGCTGCACAATACGCCTGTCAAAGCATTTCATTCTGTTCTGGAAAGATTATAGGACACATTACATGGTTATAGTTAGTTCCTGTGCTGTCTACCATAGAAGAGTGCAATACTAGTGCAATACTGTTCAGATGGTGTAGCGTATTGAGCCTGCTGATGGAAACACTCCAGATGAGTTAAACACATTTATTGAACATATTTCTGAAGATGCACTACAGAGAGCCTCTATTACGTACCATTCCAAACACTTCACAAAACAAAATGTGTTTTCGTGACATTATATTGGGTTATATAAGATAATTCCAATTTGTTTGTTTTGCAAAGTGAGTGTATAAAGCCTGTATCTATTTTTGTGGGTCTCTTTTTTTTTTTTTTTTTTTTTGTATTTTGTCCCTGTTTCTTGGTACATGTGTTTACTGTATTTACTTAGTGTTGTGTTAAAATGTTGTTGCTGTTTTTTTTTTATTTAAACAATCATAATCTTAATGCGGTACACTGACAACATCTTACAAAAGTGACTTGTGTTACACAATATCATGATGCTGGATGTCAAATGATTTTGCGTATAAGAGCTGTGAAATAGGTTTTATAACGTGCTATGTTTTGTGTTTTTAAATGACACATGCACAACATGAATGAACGCATCACAAAATAAGCACAGATTAAAGCCGCTACTGGCCTTTAGGGGTCAGCAAAGGAGCATGGGATTACCTGCTCTGGATATGTATAATTTCACAGGACTGTTTCTTAACCTCACCCTTGTTGATTTATTTTCACTAAATATTCTTTATAAATCTATTGTATTTTGTTTTAATATTATTGTACAAAATTTTTAATAAAGACTTTATTTTAGGGCTCAGATAGACATGAGCGCCTGTCTCTTTACTTGTCGTCTTGGTACTGTTTATATTGCATTTGATATTTATTTTCAAGTCAGATTTTCTCAAAGCAACCAATAAGTTAAAGGCATATATCATTCTGTGAACGTTACTGCAGCATTAATCAAAGGTTACAAATCAAGACAAATAGGTTTCAGATTTCAACATCAGTCTTAATGAGATGCTGTAAATTTTCACCTCTATTTATATGTCCTCTCTTTTAGAGCCCTGAACCACACACTGCCTTTGGGCACAGAGTAAACCCACATAAGCGCCAGGCAGCTGAAGTCAGCAGTATCTAATTATATACCACTCATTTTTACATCACTGGAGTTTTATTCCAGCCTAACTTTTGCACAGCAGCTTACTTATATAACAATTTACGTCCCAACATTCACTTGCATTTTTGTCAGTCTAGACATTGTGATACAAGACATTAGAGATTCAGAAAAAACACTTTCATTTGCTAACAAATTGATATGTAAACCCAACATGTTTAACATCTTAAAGTGACAGTTTACCCTAAAATGAAATAATTTATGTTAAAACCTTAGAATAGGGAACAATTCTCACTATTGACTAGCTGCTTATTAGCATGTCTATTATTAACATATTAGCAGTTTATTAGTGCTTATAAAGCACATGTCCTGTATGACCATATTCTACATCCCTAATCCTACCCAATATCTAAACCTAACAACTACCTTACTAACCAGTAATAAGCAGCAAATAAGGAGTTTGACGCAAAATTTGTAGTTAATGTTTGCTAATAGGAAGAATTGGAGCTTAAAATAAAATATAACCTAATTTACTTATCCCCTCACCTAACTATTACTTTCTTCTGTGGAACATAAAATTCTTTTTTTGGTCTGTCTGTCAGTCAATGGACACAAAAACTGTTTGGTTACCAGCATTCAATCAAATATATGTTTGTGTTTTACAGAGGAAATTATGTCATATAGGTTTAGAATATGTCAATATGTCAAATCTTTTAGACTCAACCTTTTTTTTAGAACTTTGCAGCTTGTCTTTATAATTTTTTTCTAATAAGATATGGATTTAAATAAAGAAATGCTTGTTGCTTAAGCTGTAAGTTGTCTAAATTTAGCCTTTGGGTTATGCATTACATAAGTAATTTTAACATTTTACTTTCCCCCCCTTGTTTTTATAAACTAAAAGGATAAATCAACATAATTTTATATGGTAACTGACAGCATGCCATGTATGCTGTCAAGAGTTTAAGTTGTACTGAACCCAGAACATTCCTTTAAGATGTCCAGCATCCTCAGTGGAATCATAAACCATCAACAGCACACAATGTGGAGTGCTTATATCTCAGTGACCAGAACCGAAGTGATTAATTTATCAAGATTTTATTTTTGGACTCCAGTACGTACCATTATTACATTTATAAAATGTGTTCTAACAGAAACCATGGTCATAACAGCAGACCTTTGTACAAACTGTATTATGTGTTTTCTGTAGTCTGGTATACAGTCCATTAGGTTCTGGAGCGTAATGGGTAATTAGCCTGATTAGTCTTGATGCCTTTAATCGTGTGGAAATCTCAACAGTCTGCTTGCGCTATATGCTGCTTCAGTGCCTCGTTTTATGGCCCCCTCTCGGAGCTAAATGGTGGTCTGGATGGCAAAAGTGGGTGGAAAAAAACAGCATGTCAAAGTTAAAGCAGCGTAGCACAGTTAGCACAGTTTTAAAAATACACACATAGAGCTCAACACTGCACCATTTGGACCAGAATGGAACTGATGTCTGAAGATGAAACATATCAGATGAAGGAACATTACAGTTTTCTGGATCAATTTTTCTTTCTGTTTTGCCCCTCCAAACTAAGCTCAGTATTTAACAACTAACACAGCCATCCAAACACCAGACAAGTGCTGTACAAAATTCACAACAGAAGAATCCTGGGGCCTCATTTCTAAAGTGTACATACCCACAGAATGTATATTAGATCAAATTTAGGATAGTTCCTGCGCAACATTTTATAAATGCGGCCCTTGGTCTCATAAAAATATGTAACTTAGTGCACTTTTCCACACATTTTGCCGCAGTTTGAAAGAGAAATTTTCTGTGGCACTAAAACACAGGTTCAATACATGAAGCCTGGCACGTTTTCTTATGTTGATGTAGGTATGTATTGGTTCAGAATTGAAATATCCGTGAACTGGTGCTAAAAGTTAATGCTCTACCTGGAAATATACAACAAATCCAATGCAAAACCTACCCAATAGTGTTAACAACTGCAAAACTGATGTAAAAAGGCATTTGAACATGCCATTTCAACAAGTTTTGTTGAACTGCAGTTACACTGGATTCGAACCAGAGGTTCTCTAGCTACATCTTTATTCTCCATCCTACCGAACAAACATACGTCTATGAAAACCCATAGATGTGAAGCTGGGTATGTGTGTAATTAAGTAATAAGTAATTTTGTGAAAATACGCTTTATTAATCAAAACTCAAATTTCTGTCAAAAGGATTAAAATGTGTCAGAGTTTTACTACCTCTAGTGTTCATTTCTCTTGGAAACTGATATGTACTGGTTGGTGCGTATTTTGTGTCTCGCTAAAAAGTGCACCAAGGTACGTTTATGCCAAGAAACAAAATGTGGGTGATTTTTAATCCACTCATGCATCAGCGCTACATGGTGGAATTGGACATTGTCCCAAACCACAAGTTGCTTCGGTTGTTCCTGCTGTGCCTTCGATATTGCTCTCTCTTTTCACTTTCTTCTTCCTACATTCTCTTCTATTTCTCCCTCATAATCTTCCACCTGAAGTATTTCAAAAAAATGATGTAATTTGTAAGAAATCACAAGTAAATACAATCTATGTGGGAAAAGATAGCTGCGTTAATTGCTTGACAATGGTGCAACACTGACCTCAGTTTGGAGAAACGTTTAATTAGTGTGAAAGCATCTACATCCTCCTCCTGATGCAGATTTGCCTTTTGGATTGTACAAAATCACTGCCATTTGCTAGAAAATACTTTCCACACTAATGGCAAGGACTTTGAAAGATAGTCCTTTTTGAAAAGACCTGTAAGTCGTGCACACGCAATTGCATTTCAACATTTGGAGCAATTCCTTCTGCACAGGTAAGATAGGCCACAAATGCAGAAATATACAACTGTGCATGAGTGCATGAGGTTGACAGATAATGCCAAATCAAATCTGAGTGATTTGTTCCAGTGCAATTTCTGGACATGCACTGGTATGTCAGCTCTTCTGCTTTCACTGCTGACAGCATGGTTATTTATGACAGTAAACTGTATTATTATGCATAGCCGGCTCAGTGTGCCATCAGAACTCTGACTGGGAGCCTTTAAAATGCCACTGTGATACAGTTTTATGAATATTAAAAGCCCATATTAGCCATGATTACTTTTATATGGATGGAATATATGCAGCATGTTTTTGATATGACATCCGAATATGAGATTCATTCCAGAAGATATGAAAATGCAAAGACAGAGGAACTAAACTATAGAGGGCACACAGCTGTGTCACTTATAAAATAATTCAGTAGTTTGTGAATGTAGGTAAACAAGAAAAAATGAGTACTAAATGCGCAGGAGAAAATTAAGCACAATATATATGAATAAATATATATATGTGTGCAATGTTATATAAGATATAGTACTATATAAATAATTTACTTGTATATATTTCTGCTCATTTTAATAGCACAACCTTTAAACAATGAAGTCTTACACACATCATAATAAATTATAACACCCATTAAGCTAATAAAATCATCAGACATTAATTATACAAGAACTGCACCTGAAATGTCTGATTACCAAGTAATGCATTTCCAAAAAGCCAAAAAAATAAAATAAATCAAAAAAAATCAAAAAGGTAGGGGTGCTACACGGTTGACTTACAGTAATAGCCATATTTGAAAACCATTTACGCTATTAGGACTGTAGCTAAAACGGAAAAGTTTTCCGTCTTTGAATTGTCATTGAATGTCAGTTCTTGCTGAATTTTTCACACACAGAATAGCCTGTGGTTTCTGATTGAAATGCTTTGCACATCTGGCCTTGTGTCAAAGAGACCACTAGACATTTCACAGCTAAGAACCCTGAGAAAAACTCATTGACTGACTTTTAAACGTGAAGCCATCCGCTGGGGTGCATCAGATTTCTCATACTTCGCGAGGGTGCTGAGCAAACCCGGTTTATCATCCTCTGTGGGGCCCGCTGCACTCCGTCTCATTCAAAAGTGAAACTAGGAACATAAGGTCTCTTTTATTAAACACTTTTGGGAGGTCTGGGAGAGTGGATCCATCAGCTGATGGATGGATGAAACAAACCTTTTCCATATGGTTACCGCAATGGCTCTGGTGGGCTGGTGGGCTTTACTGTACACATCATTTGGCTCTCCGTTGGGAAATAACCTCACAGAAGATTATGTTGTTACTGCTAATGACACCCATTACCACTCACACGTTACAGCTCTATAAATAACATTACAAAATTTTTTGGATTATTCAATATACTTTAAGGTAACGTAATCGTAAACCATTTGAGATAAAGGAAACATTTACCAGACATATCCAGTAGAGATGGATACATATTACTTTTCTGAAACACTTAAACTATTCTACACCGTCCCCATGATTTCAGAGAAAGAGTATACCAGAGTAAAGTTATTTCTCTTATGCTCTGGAGCCTAAGGGTTGATAATCATGATTCAAATACATCATTTACATTTGTAGATTAATCTGAATTATAATATTTCACAAGATGAGAACTCACAGAATAAAACTCTAACAGCTGACAAAATATAACATAAGAATGTAATGCTTCAAACAGGATCTGGAGTATAAAGTGGCTCTAGATGTCATGCAGTCTATGCCTTGATATAGTAGAGGCCCAGTACCAAGGTATTCAGTGTAGAAATCGTAGAGTTGCCACTGATGTCACTTCCTGCAATAGTAGGCGGGTGGTGGGGTGGAGAGGACAGGATTTCAGAGAGTCTCCTGCTGGACCACAATGTCCGATCCGTGCCTAGAAGCAAGGGTTTAGAGTTCGGCTTTGGCTGTAGCTTTAACTGGTGACAGCGAGAGAGATTAGCGCTGAGATTTGAGGGTCTTTCATTGTGCCCACCTTCAGCACTGAGAGAACTCTTTCTCTAGACGTCAACAGCAATAGACCCGCCAGACGGGTCTTCCTAGCAGGCAAAGTCTTCGAACACTCGGTGGTTGGTACGGTGGTGGTGATGGTGATTTGGAAGGATGGTGTTAGCATAAGCTCCCTCCGAGTGGCTCCGGCTCATCTCGCCAGAATCCTGACAGGAACAGAGAATGTCAGACGGGATTCTGCAAGGATACTTCCACTCCTACATCTTACACACTGTTAGGTTGGGAAATAAAACGCCTCTTATGACTAAGACTGTGACTCATTGTTTAATCTGTGTTGTGATAAAGCCAAAATCCACTCGAGGCTGAGTGTAATAGTGGTTTATCCCCTTTAACCATGGTAAACTCACGGTTATGCACCGCCTTGAGTGGCTTATTGCAGCTATGAAATGGTGGAAACAGTATCATGATTAAAGACACCGTGAATTTTTGAACTAATAGTGTCATAATGTAAAGAATTCTGCCATGTAGTCTCATGTATTCATATATAAGCAGTTCATGTGAACTAAAAGTGCTGTACGTAATTTAATCTGCTCAGACGGAACTAAAGGTCACAGGTCAGTACAGTCTATATATCGGCTATTTTACACTGGCTTCATCATGACTGAGATTTTCAAGTTAAAACTGGCAACTATGATGATTGAACAATCTTGGGTCAGGTCCCATGACCATGTGCTGAATCAAATTAGTTTTGCGCATACTCCATTTCTCATGAATACAGTGTGCTCTGCCAACAACTGTGTTCTTCGTCATGAACAGAAGATCGGATTGCAATAAGAACAAGGGAGATTTAATTCAATCCTGGTCTAAGCAGACAGCCTGGCATCCCAATCATGGCTCAATATCCTGCTTCTGATGTTATATTTCCCTCTGGGCTTTGTTCCTATTCACAGAGTTGATCTGGGCTGCATCCTAACACTAACGCTCCAGAGATTAGCATGTGGCTCACCTTAGCTTTCATTTCCTCCAGCTTTACTGTGGCGACTGTGCTGGCCTGTTGCTGCTGCTGGGTTTGCTTTTTGTCATCTCTTTGTGACCTGAGCAAACGTTCCAACCTGTGTTTGATCACCTAGGAAAGTGAGGGGGAGTCAGGGTGAAGAGGGCAGCAGGGAAAGTAGGACAAATGAGGGCTATAAACAGAGTTTAGCAGCGTCAGCAATTCTGCTGCTCAGCTCGGGGGTCCGGCCTTATCAGCTCTTATGGGAAATACTGCGCACAATGTAAAAAAAAAATAAAGAAAATGCAGGAGAAGAGCTATCGGTTAAAATGAATGGATGTGGAATTGAAAAAGAGGGCCAAAACAATGCCTGCTTACCTCATATACATAATCCAGAATCTCCAAGATGGTGAGAACACTGGCTCCTATAAAAAGACCCATCTGCCCGCCAATGTCCCCTGAAATAAAAATAAACAAGAATGAGTAAGAACGATTTGCATATTTTCTTCAACATAAATTGTCGTTTAAAACATCTTCTCTATATGACATATTTCTGACTGAAACATTATCGTTCACAAGAACTATTCAAAATGTTTTTGTTAATTGGAATAAAGCTAAAAGCTTAGGTGAACCACTGAAATGTTGAAGAATTAAAATGACTAAAACTATAAATGAAATACAAATAAATTAAAGCTAAATAAAAAAATATTTAAAAAAAACGAATAAAACTTAACATTAAAAATATCATAAAGGCTAATTAAAAATATTAATAAATACTATAATGGTATATAAATAATTCAAAAAACAAGATCCAATAGCCTGTGTGGCCTGAAATGATTTGAAGGCATGTCAAAGAGAAAGAAAAAAGGTTTTATTATTTAATAAAATTATACAAAGACAAACATTTTTCACTTGGGAACAATGTGCACCAATAAACTAAGACAAGGAATGTGCATTAAGAAATTTCTCAAATTTTATTTCAGTTTATGATCAGTTTAAAAGCAATAAAAATTACATTAAGATGAAATTAAGTATTAAAATGAACCATAAAAGACCCACCTAATAATCCAGCAACGTCATATGCTTTCTTCTGTTCTATTGTTTCGTAATTTAGCGCTTCAAAGAAAATGTCCAAAACAAGGAAGTTGTCTCTAAAACAATAAAACATTTTTGTGTAAATCATATATTTTCAGAATCAGTGCAGTATTACATCTGTTTCAAACGATATTGAAGGTGAAAAGGTTGCCAAACCTGATGTATTCTTCAGACTTGTCGTATTTTCTAGACAGGTAGCGAGCCGAGCCTTTGCTGGGGATTTTAACCATGGACAGCTCTTTACCGTAACGCGTCAGGTTACAAGGAGTCTCACACGAGCATGTGTCACCTGAACTTGTCTGTAGCAGTGCTGCGAAGAGGACACACATGTCAGTATAGAGCAGCAGACAGATGTGTGTGTGTGTGTGTGAGCAGGTGCTCCAGCCCACACCTGCACAGCCATTCTTCATTCATCAAACTAATGTGGAGAGATAACACCAGTGCTAAATAATCATCCATAAAATGTTTGAAACACACTCAGCATGTTGTTCAGATTTAATTTGGTTTCTGAAGGGCATCCAGAAGAGAGCACACACTCATACACACTCATGCTTATACTCATACTCATTTGGCAGAGTGAACACAGAATACACCACATATTTAACATTAATTCCCTCGTTTTTGGGATAAAATTTAGTAGACATGCCATGACACCGCCTATTTGATTTACATTTTCATATGGAGATGTTGTAGTTTTGAAGAAGCTACTTTGAAACATATCAAGTTCAACTACACTTTTAAAAAAGTCTCTAGGTTCTCTACAAGCTACTAGTAGCTAACTACACTGAGTTATTTAAATGGGCAGTATCTTGCTAAATAGCTTTATAGAAATTAAACTGCATATCTCTATCATCATATTTCATATGGAGTGAATATTAAGTATGTATAACTACCATTCAAATGTTTGTGTTCTAAAATATGTTTCAATGTTTCTGAAACAATCTCTTATGCTGACCAAAGTAGCACTTATTTAATAAAAATAAATAAATATGTACATAAATAAATATTATATATTAGAATTTAACATATATTTTTATGATACGTATTTAATCCTGTGATGGTGAAGCTACATTTTCAGCAGCTGTTACTCCAGTCTTCAATGTCACATCTAATTTGCTTATCTGGTGTTTAAGAAACATTTCTTATTATTATCAATGTTGAAAACAGTTGTGCTGCTTAATATTTTTTGAAGAAACCAAGACACATTTCTTCCAGTATTTTTTATAAAAGTATTAAAAAAAAGCATTTCTTTGAAACAGAAATCTTCTGTAACATTATGAATACATTTACTTTTACTTCTGATTATTTAATGCATCCTTGATGAACAAAAGTATTTAATTAAAAAAGATCTCAATGGTTTAAACTTAATATGGATCTGTGATTCTTTTAAGTTATATATGAATCTCAGTGCTTTTAGATCAGACTTTAAGCAAACTTTTTTTAATGTGTTAATAGGCTATGCTGTGTTGTCATGCGTATGATATATGTATATCAGAAAATAAAAATTTAAAGATTTCAGTTTGAATATTTGAATAGGTCAGTCCAGTGAATGGTAGTACAGCCCATTCTTTCAAGACATATCTGGATTTAGTTCAACCACCCATTAAATGGGGTCGGGTTTCCTTTTGACTGCAGAGATAATTAAATTTCTGGCTTATTAGATAAGGACTATCATAATTGTACCGATACATCTCTCATTATCAACTTTTCATGAGCCACTCCATTTACGAGTGTCATAAAATCAGTGGAACAAGACACCTACAGCAGGCAATAATGGCATGAGGGAATCAGAGGGTAATGCACTGCAGGGATCTCCAGTTTAATGCTGCTCTGTGCGGGATGTCAAAGCGCTGACTCTCCTCCATGGACTAACTGAGTAATCCTGTGTCTCCCACCCCAGACCACGCACAGAAACATCTGTTTATCTGGGATTTAATTATTCGTGCCCACTACCTCCAGAGATATTACACTCCAGGGTGTTAGCAAAAATGAAAAATGCTTGCTTACCAAGTGCTTTGTCCACACATTTGATATTGCTGGGAGTACAGATATCGGCATCTCCTGAGAAACAAAATACATAATGACTCTGATCAATCACCAGCAAAATGATTGCTGTTATTTCACCGCCAGCCAAGGAAGAAAAAGCGTGAGCGGCAGAGAAAGAGACAGTGCACCTCTGCTTTGTTATTCATCCTAAAATGATGGAAGGCAGCGTGTGACTGAGGGAGATGGGTTCGCTTTCACCACGCCTCCCTCATGACCATCAGTCTAGGCCTAATTGCACCCAAAATGGACTGAACCGAACCCTCCCCAAAGGCACATTTATAAAGTCTTTAAAACCCAATCCCCATCGACACACAATACTGCAGGAGGTCCAGCTCACCACCCGAATCCATCACAAGAGCAACCGGTTCGAGGAAATACATATGGCACCTAAGAGTAAATGGCCTTTGAGTAAATGCTTTTGGAACAGTCTCTTTTTCAATTTGCATTATGGGAGATTGATTTAGGAACATTAAAGGAGAAAAGCAGAGAAGCAGAGCTTCCATTAAAGCCCGGCCACCAACAGTCACACTCTCTCTGAAAAGCCACACTGATAACAACTCAGGTGTGGTGGAGTTAATTAGAAAAGAGGTTTCTGGGGACAGAGAAAGTCCACCAGTCGTTGCTTTTCAAAATAGAAAATAAAGGCATTTGCTTTATTTCCGCGATTTGTCAGTAGCTTCGAGTGGAACGTTACGAATCGGCAGCTCCAGGTTCATCATTGCTGTCAGATTGCGATCATCTGAATTTTCCCTCCAAACGCCAAATGAACTACCCCAGCTCCTCGTATTGTGTGACTAGACAGTAAGTTAATTTAGAGACTTGCATTAAGCTTTCGGCTCCACTGCCTGGAGCAAATTAGATGAGAAGAGTTTATTCATTTAGTATTTTAGCAATTAGCAGAATACATTAGCGTGCTGATTAGGTTGAGTGGGAAATGAATGCAGCGGTGTAGCGTTACCCGGCATGTGCACCATCCTACATTTGCACACGCGCTGAACCTCGAGAGTCTCGCAGCGCAGGCGGCAGGCGCTGATACTGTAGGTATCGTAACCTGGGATCATCTGCTCACTGGTGGAGCGGCAGTTCCCCCAAGGCTGGGGCAGGTAGGTCAACTACACACAGAGAGGGAGAGCAGTGAAGAGAACAAGAGAGATAAAGGGAGAGGCAAACAGACAGAGAGAGATTGTAAGAGCAGGAGAGACAGAAAGAAAAAGAGAATTAGTACATGCAAATTAAGTATGCAAATAAGCAGCATTCTCACAATTTTAAAGAGCATAAAAACTGAAGGGAATGACACAAGAGCACCATTTTATTTGTATGTGGCTTGATGATTTCCAGAAGGAAAGCTTAATGAGCGGCTTGCCTTTGAAACAAGAATATTGCATTCAATGCTCATTTTTAAGTGTGAGATTGATCGTGTAACCAGTCTGAAATTTTTAAGAATGCATTGCCGTACAATATTTAAAGGACAAAATGTTGTGTTTGTAGTGAAAAAGAACTTTTGAATGCACTTATCTATTTTCTGAATGCATGTTATTGATGCTATTGTGATAGATTCAACTATGTTCAAATTTCTTCTTCTCATATATATATATATATATATATATATATTTTAATCAAAATGGTCAATCAGGGAAACAAGCTGCACTTCTCCAATCAGTTTTCTTAAACCCACCCTACAAGCTTGCATTCAGATCTGCCTCCATCCAGTCAGAGAATGAGTTTATGAGTTTAGATTACTAGTCAGTTTGGGACATCTGAATGGATATAGAAATACTGTGATATACACATTTATAATTCAACTTCACAAGCTTGGTGACCCTGCAACTGTCAGTCACTTTCTCAAATCTGAGTGTGTTTCACACTTGTAAAGAAATGCTCCTCTGCTAATTGCTTGCTTACTGGCTCCTATTTTTATTTACTCCCTTATTTACTCACTTTAATACAGCAAGAAACAGCATGTTTTCTCTGCGGTTTTATATGGCAAGAGCTGTTTGAAAGTTATTTCAAAAATCTACTTGTGTAGAAAAAAAAACATGTATGGTTTAGAACAACATAATGGTGAATAAATGAAATGTAAAAATTAGGGGACTGATGTTGATGTGACTGGATGGTACTGTACTTGGATGCGATTTGAGGGAAGGGTTATACCCTTTGCTCTTGACAGGACACAAAGGTCTGGAATCCCGGAGAGACTCCAAAGCCCAGCTGATGGATGTAGGGCGGCTCATCCTGACTGTGGATCTGAACACGGATTCCTGCCTCTAAAGATGTTTCATCTGCAAAAAATAACAAGAGGATGAGCGAGACAAAGAGAGGGTAAGAAAGCACAACATCCAATATAAACAATAACACAAAGATAGGCCTCACATATCCCGCTATCAATAAAAATGGGAAAAACAACATCACAAAGAATCCTTGAATTTAAATATGTTTATCTTAACAGATTGTGCAGACACATATCTGAGAACCATAAAGTATGGAATGACTTTGCAACTTTTGGAGTTGAAATCACTGTAGTGAATCAGAGTAAATCAAACACTTAAGATTTGATCGGAACATTGAAACCTGAGGAGCCGAATTCCACAAAGAGGCCTCAAGACAACAGGAAGTCA
>JAUMHE010000056.1:7333111-7355976 GCA_032359235.1 Enteromius mattozi
TATATGTAACCCACACCTTGAACTATCATGTGTTAATCACTCATTGTATATGTATTTTGAATAACTATTGAATGGCTGATAGTTTAATATCTGTGTTTAGTATGGTTTTGCTTCAATCTTCTTGCTTGAAATGTTTCTTCCCACCAATTCTTAGTCATATGAATCATATTCATGTTATAGAGATCATGTCCAAAATTATATTCTGCAAGAGCGGGAAAAATTCTGACCATGTGACTGATAAGATAACATTTTGGATTTATGATTTGGGGAGGAGAAATATCGCCACACTCTGAGCTAGAATGATATCTATTGGTTAAAACACGATTTTGGGATGTGTCCAAAGATGAGTTTAAAAAGCTCAAGACACTATTCAAATTACGCTCTTAGCCTCAGCTTTTGTAACCCGGATTTTAAAACTATGCTCTTTGCCACCTTTTGTGTTCTTTAAGAGCCGTTCCACGTGCTCCAGCGTGCACGCCTGCTGCTGCCTAGCCACGATGAGAAGAAAACCAATCTAGTCTCGTTACTTTCTTTCCTTTCTGTGAGAGTTTGGGTAAGTTAAGTTTTGCCTGCTGTGTCTGTGTCTCTGACTGCACCGCATCAAACTTCAAATGGACCGCGACTCGCTTCTCCTGCAGCCGCCGCCCAATCATCGGCCTCTCAAGACTTCAACAACAACTGAATCCCAGCCAATCAGCAACCTCAGGAAACCCCTTTCTGCAGCGAGGACCACAGAAGGAATCACAACGCAAGAACAAACCTCCAGATTCAGGCTGAACTGGTGAATCTGATATAAATGTTAACCTCATTGATGAACTCAATGCGAGAGTTAATCTTTTGATTGATGGTTGTTTAAGTCGATGATTCAGTGAATCACAGACCAACTCCATGTGAATACCCTATAGAATCTTAAATGATTCTGATTTGATTCTTTGTTTGAGCTAGTTTGCTTACATCATCTCTGTGTGGTGTTATAACTCACTTGTCTCTTTCCAGATAGGTAGATATTCATCCTGCTGGATATCCAACATGATCTCCAGTCCGTTTCCCATCCCTCCTTGCTTTGTCTTCCTGGAGGTTGTTTTGTTCCCATTGAAAGTATAGCATTTCCCGTATCTTGTGTAGACCTATGAAAAACACCAACGACTAATTAAAAATATAATTTTCTCTTATTGAGGAGGTAACAACAAGCTACAATCTTTGGAAACCATAACCTTTGTTTCTCTTAGATTTATTACTTTAAAAATAAACCCTTTGATCCCTCAAAAGATGACTTTTAAGATGCTTATGATTAATTGGGGAAAAGGTCACTTTAAACTTCAAAAGTTCTGAGGCATTCAAATCCTCATAGAAGATTTTCCAACTCACATAAAAAATATCAAAAGAGATGCTGATTAAAAATTGTTCAATTTATCATTCTGTCAGTGGGCATTTGTGTTCGGTGGCATAACAAACAGTGTTTTCTCTGTCTCATTTCTGTCATATTCTTTTTGACAAGAGAGAGAGACAGTTCTGCAAACCATACTGCATTATCATGCAATGCGTTTGTTCTTCAAACAAGAGGAAAATTAATAGTCCACATTCTGAGAAACATATCCGCCTCCACAATGAAATCATCACATCAAAATAATTGCTTCACATGGGTAATATTGATAAAAAAAGACAAAATCAAAAGCAATAACTTCTGAGACTGGACTTAATATCCTTACATAAAGTACAGCTGCTCAGAAAAAAAAAGATAAATTAATACATTTTAAAAAACAATTTGGTATTTATAGACTCTGTCTCTCCAAGCAAAAGTGACAAAAAGACTATTATTCAGGTGTTCTGCTCATAGGACTGCATAATGAAATACTCAAAAATAAAAGATAAAACCACTGACAAATAAATGTCAGGAGGAAATGGAACAACAAAAAGCACAGGTGGAGGAAGAAGAACCTCAAATTGGTGCCCGGTGATTTAAAGAAGAAAAAAAAAAAAAAAAAAACAGTCACGAAAGATCTAGAAATTGAGGTTTTCGCTTCAGTCCTCAGGGTCCAACTCTTTCTGACCTTTTGTTCAGAATGTTTTTGGTTCCAATCTTTAGCTAACACACCAAATCGAATCACTACCACAAATAAAAACAAAGCTTAAAATGTTCGATTGACTGAAAACACAGACAAAGTAAGAAAGAAATGTGAGAAAGACTCTTGGCACTGTAAAAAGCCCAGTATAGCTGGACTCCAACACATGTTGTGTTTTGGAAGCTGGTCCAGACAGGGGATGCTGGCTGATGTCTCCATCATTCTGGTTAAAGAGATAGTTCCTTACACAAATGATAATTCTGTCATCATTTATTCAACCAGATATTCCAAACCTCTATGGCTTTCTCCATGAGACATTTAGCAAATGCTTAGCTGTTCTTGTCAAGACATGGGGGACACTGACCACCGCTGTCAAGCTCCAAACAATGTTGTTATTGTTAACTAAAACTAATGCATTTTTTTTTGATAACTGAATATAGTTGAAACAAAAGATATATATTTAAACTTATTTTAAGTTAGTTGCCAAAGCAACATTTTTAATGTTAAAATGTTATTTTGTAATTTAATTTAATTTAATTTAATTTTAATTAATTATTTATTTATTTTAAATGAAATTAAGTTTAAGTATTAAAACAGGAATTAAAAGAAAAACTAAACAGATATATTTAGAAAAACATAAAACAAACATAAAATTATTCAAAATAAAAAAATTTAATTAGAACTGAAAATCTAAAAATAAAAGCTAATAAATAAATAATTAATAAATAGTAGTAATTGAAGTACTTTAATAGTATAAATAACACTATTCATAATTAATGTAATCTACAACTCACATTCTACATTTCAAGTCTTTTAAAATTATACAATATCTTTGCTTAAGAAACAGGTTTAATTTTAAGTGGTTATTCACTGAAAGGCTTGCTTAATAGTACCATTTTCTTTCACTGCATTGAAAAGAGCAGTTTAGACATTCTGCTAAACTCAAACATTTTAAATGTAATTAGCATAGTAATTGTGATCCACGGACTAGAGCAGCAACTACCAGTCTACAAAGAATTTCATGCTGATATAAGAAGATCTTTTCATCAGGCACACTGACATTATTTATTGTTATAAATCAACCAAATTTCTCCAACAGCGAGTTCTGTTCTGATGAGAAGGGACCTTTAGGGGCCAAACTTGTATGTAACACATGGCTGTTCATTTAGCAGCCTGCATATGGAGTCTGATCTCAGCTGGCTCCGTGCTGAATCAAAGCAGGGCTCTCCGAGCAATATGGGCGTGCAGTAATTGCCAGCTGCAGCTGTGGACGCCGCACACCATACAGCTGTAATTAAGGCTGGAGACAGCCAGTGTTTTCACAAGCAGACGCTGGTCAAACGGGATAAAAGAGCAAAGATATAAACATCATATTATATAATTATACTGCACACAGACAACACACAAACATCACCACTACTACTTTAAATGATGTATGAAACATACATAACTGCATGACAGCATGTCAAATACATACAGTAAATGCAACATAACGTAATAATCAATTCCAATATCTTATATAGGAGAACATTTAAAAAGGGTAAATATGACATTTAAAGTGGTCATGTTATTCAGAATCAATGCCAGGTTTTCATCACGATGCAACCTTTTTGACTGACATGAGCTATTAATGTGAGAAGAGCAGCAGTGGAGACAGAGGTCTGGCAACAATCGATTCGGTCCTGTTTATTGACATGTTTGAGTTTCCATGGCTGCTCTAATAGTCCAATACGAAACCAGGTGGACTGTACAGAAAGAAACGATAGCAAAGATCTCTCAGTCCAGTTCTGCTCTGAAACTTCAACTTTCAGGGGACGGTCCACTTTGTGTTCACAAATGATTTTTGGGAGGGCAATGGAAGCTTTCCCGTCATGCAGCAGTGGAAATGGCTGCTGGCACAGTCTCCTCTGCCTCATTTCTCTGCTTTAGAGCCCAGTGCCCAGAGCACCTCTGATTGATGGACCATTTTCTCTTGTAACATCTTGCCCAAAGTCAGCAAAGGTAAACAGTCCAGCTTTTGTCTGTTTCCAAAAACAGCCATCCAGCCTTGTTTCAGTGAATTTCCCCACATGCACAAATGCCACTATATGGACATATATGCATATGCACACACACACACACACGTTTGTTTCTGTGAATTGTGGGAGCCCGATGGCAATTCATACATATTTTATGAGGTTGCTAATTCATACAAATTCATACGACCTCACTCGTACAAATTCATACGTTTTTTTGTTAATTGTACGTATTTTACAAGTTTCCAATTCGTATGAATTTGTACGAATGACCTACACCTAAACCCACCTCTAAACCTACCTGGCATATGGTTTTAGACACATTGTACAAAATTGTACGAGTGAGGTCATATACGAATTTGCACGAATATGTACACATTGTGTTGGACTTTCCATAGAGACTTCTACTACTTTTATACTGACCAAACAATATTTTTGATAACACTTTACCATAAGGTTCATTAGTTAACATGAAGTAAGAATGAACAATACTTCTGCAGCTATCCCCTAACCCTAAACCCACCTCGTATAGAAAACCCTGTTTGCATTGTTACCTTCTCAGATAAACACTATTTACTACTTTTAATAATTTTTTTTCTCCACAATGCCAAAAGCTAAACTAAATGGAATAAATTTGCTGAAATTACAGTAAAGCTTTTTCAGAGGAGAGTGGATTTTTTTTATTTATTTCTTTGACAAACACAATGTTTGCTTACCTTTGAAACCCTTTCACAGTAGACCACTTCCATGTGAGCTTTCAGCTAAAATCTTTGTTGGAAAAACACCTGACTGCAAAGTATTTGCATAAATCTTCCCTTTCTACTTACATCTAACTTAATTGGTCTTAATGTCTGGCCATTAACTGTCCCCAGCTACTATTTCCCCTCTAAATTGCTTTGTTTCTTTCCCCTTCCACTCAGTTTGATGTGTTTTTACTATCTTTCTCTTTTCAGCTCAAAGATGAAGTAAAACCCAAAGCCTCTCATTTATGGCAGGCATCTGACAGATTCCACAGCTGGCTGTTCTTCAATTATCCAGTGAAGCTACATGAGAACTTCAGTTTTTTTTAACATGCAGGATGCGAGTTGGTGGAAAGACTGAGTATGAAAGCGAGTTTAAATTCAGCACTGGTGTTTGAAGGATTTGAGCTAACTGCCTCATAAGAAATTTGTTAGGATCAGAGTGCTCAAAGTGTAAAGTCGTTCCCTGGTCCAAGTAAATTGTGGTGCGGTCAAACATGGTTCTTTGACTGACAGGATCGTGTTTCAAGTACTAATCCAAGAGATATATGTGAAAGGTAGCCACTGCAGACTGAATATTAATGTTAAATTAGCTAAATCAGCGTTGCGTTTCCCATAGCATTGCTAGCCAACTTTGGTCACATTTTCTGTCATTATCAACATAACAGTATAATGATTTGGTGTTCCCCAAATGCATAGTTGCAACGAACCACAAACAGCACCGCAAAGTTGCATGGTTGGAATTTCAGATCTTGCCCTGTGGTAAGAAGCATAGTTTTTTATTAGTATGATTTACACATTTCTCTTGAGCAAAAGCAAGCTAACATGCAATAACCCTGTTTTGATGCTGGGATGCTAGTTTAAGCTGGTTTATGCTGGTATAAACCAGCAAAACGACCATCTTAAACCAGCAAAGGACCAGCTAAAACCAGCAGCATCAAAACATACCTAACCAGCATATGCTGTTTTTTTCAGCAGGGAAAATCTAACATTAATACAAGTATACTGCATCTCTTTTAATTTATGAAAATAATACAAGCAAGTGTGCATGTATGAATATGCTCTAATACTCCAGAGTGTGACACAGACTGATTGATGTTTAATTACAGATTATTACTCCACCTCCTGTGTATCTATGCATTGCACTATGGTTTCACTGTAGTACAGTCTTCCCTAAATAGCAGCTGTTAATGTTTTCAGTAGTTTTACACAGCATAGGTAAACATGTTTTTCTACAGAAACGGAAAGCATAAGTTATGTCTCTCATACACAAAAAATATGCAAATTCCAAAAAGACAATGCTTTTTTTTTTTTTTTTTTAAGTACAAGCTCTCTGTAATGTACAGTATTCTGGGATTGCTACGACTGCTATATGTGAGGCTAAATTTAAAAAACATGTTGAAAACTAGCCCCCGGTTTCACAGACATGACTTAATAAGGCTAGTCCCAGAGTAAAATGCATGTTTGAGCTTTCTCAACTGAAAATATCTCTCAGAAAACTTGATTTGTGATTGAATTTGACATTAGCATGTAGCTAAGCTAATGCTCAACTAAGCTTAAAAATACACAAATATTGTATTGTTACTATAAATTATGTCTTAAAATAATACAGTTCTCTCAAAATAATATAGCCTCTAATATAGCTCACTAGGCTTCCGAACAGAGCTCAGGTCTTTCTTTCCCTAACACATCAAAATCTTCAGAGTAAACGGTGGAGACTTTTAAACAGTCAGACTAAACAGTTGAGCCAGAAAGTGCCATGCTGCGCTACACTCCATTAGTTCAGCTCTCGTGGGCAGCCGCTCAACTCTGCATCTATGGTGCCTCTTTGGCAGGCTATCAAACACATTACATTTATTGTATAAATTCTTAACTTCATTAAACAACTGACTGGCAGTATCTTTTCCTAAGCAGCTTATCCCTCATGCACACCATGCAGAGAAATGGGCCACGTCTCGAGGACTCATCGACACTGTTTTATACTTGTTCCGAGAGGATTACCACAGTTCTTTATCTTTAGGCATCAATCTGAGATAGAAATGCTCAGAGATCCGACACAATCTGACACTCAGATGGGACGTGTCGGCACAAAAAGCATGTCCCTCTCCAGTGAGAAGAACCCGTCTATTGTGACTGTTCATAAACTGAAAAAAACATCAAGTAATCATTGTAAAGAGGACTATCAGTCAAATGTTTCCAGGTCTAATGGAGCATGGGAGTACGATAAGAATATAATGGGGAAATCCCTTTAAGATAGCATCAAAACTTTCCATTACAGTGCTGAGGATATTGGCAGAAATATTGTAGCCCACATCCCTACAGGAATATTTCAGGCTCTAAACATCTGAACATTACCCAGACAATCATTCTCACTCTTCGCTCAGTTTGTGAAAACAAAAATCAGTGTAAAGAAATGCAATTATAATGCATTTACATGCTTCCGTGTATTCTTTAAATATAGATGCCAAGTAAATGCCTGTTTTTATGGTATGCCTATAGTAGATTTTTATGTCTTTGACTTGCGCGCTCTTCTTCAAGGTGGGATGTCACCACGGCTTATTCTCAAACTGTCTCTGTCCTCTTCAACACTTTCACTCAGACCTCCATAGAGACTGAACAATGGAAAGGATGAAGTGCTGAAGCATCCCTCTGTGCTGCCACACCATTAAAAGGCACATGCTGATAATCTCAAGGGGCCCCCAGGTAAGTTTCCTTCTTTCCTTTCTTCCTCTTTGTACATGTTGGAGCATGCCAGTTTGTGATAGAACTGTGGATGTCCACCATGCTTCTGACCCAAACTGCAAATAAAACCTGAACCACCCCTCTCTCACAATCCACCAAGCTCTAGAGAGAAACATACAATACTGTCCAAAAGTTTGGGGTCAATGATAATTTTTTTTGTGAAAGAAATTCATACTTTTATTCAGCAACAATGTAATAAACTGATTCAAATTGGCAGTAAAGACATTTAGAATATTCATGAAATATTTGCAAAATACTTTGGTTAAAATTCCTCGAAGGTAGTAGTAAAAAACAACACCCTTTTTACTTGGTCAAAAACAGCTCATTTTTACAGCGACTCATTTTGCTGCTTGTCTCTTTAAATGACAATGAGCTACTCACCCCGCCCTCTCTTCCATTTTTTGTGAATTCGGTTGCACATTATGATAAAAACAAAGCTAATTCATTCTTTATAATAAAGGCTGGAATCTCTGTGTGTCAGTATGTCTGTTTGCATTTTTATTATGTCTAGAAACTGTTCATTCAATCGAATTCATGTGTGGCGGGTGTGTTGCAGGCCATGTAATTACTGACAGTAAAGGGTTTAACAAACTGTAATAAATAAAGAATATGGTAGCATACCTTCAGTAACAGCATCGCACATTTTAATTAACAAACCCATAAAAAATCATTTTCTTATATAGAATAAAACTTTGGGTCTTATTTACGACGTAGCTAGCTTTTGTGAAAATGCGCTCTGACAGAGTTGAAGTGGACTGAATGTAATGGAGGTGTTTGGCTGCAAATGCCAATGTAGGGTAGCGGTCACTGTTCACCACAGCTGAGGTATTCTGCATTTTTGTCTTCTCCTCCAGAGGAACTGAATCATTACCTTCATGATGTTTACTCATGGGCGATTTACATTCAAGAGCAAATGAGGTGTCCGTGAAAAAAAAAAAGAATATTTTAATCTCAAAATTGAAAATCGAATGCCAACCCACCAAATGAATATTCAAATATTCTGGTCCAGCCCTAGCAAAAATATGCTAATACGAGGCAGTCCATCAGCACTTGTGGGCAGGGCCTGAGCAGTATGATGTCACACTGTTTAGAAAATCAAACTTGATAATTGAGACATACTGCTAAGACTCTTTATATGGAAACACCATGTAAAAGTGAAATTTGCATCCAATGTCACCTTTAAAAAAGATTTCTCTTTCTTTATTAAAGCTGCACAAAAACCTCAAAAACATTAACCAGTACAAATTGTCTACACTGATAATAAAAAATGTTTCTTGAGCAGCAAAACAGCATAATATAATGATTTCTGAATCATGTGACACTGATAACTGGAGATATGATGCTGATAAGCATAAAATACTCAAAAACATTAAAAAAGCTTGCACACACCTTCTAAATGGTGGTATATTTACAATATATTATGTAAAAAAGTAAAGGGTTAATTATTTAATTTAGCCCGGCTTTTTATTTCCCAAGTTAAAGCCCATTCGAACCAAGGCCAAGCATGAAAACGATAAAGATGTGGTTCTAAAAATCATTCTCAATGTTAAAGAATATCAGCGTTCACACCACAACTATAATGATAAAGGACAGAGAAACGATATTGTTGGAAATCATTTTCAGAAAGTTTTTTTTTTTTCCCCAGCTTATGAACGATAGAAACATTGACAACCAATCAGAATCAATCCTGCTATCACGCGCTTGAGAATTTAAAGCGGCAGACCCGCTTCAGCTCATAGTAAAGAGACTACAACGCAAATATAGTTATCGTTATCTTTATAGTTATCGTGTGAACGGGCCTTTAGAGGCTAAAAGTATTGAATATTATACGGCTATCACATATGTCATCTGTTTACTGTACACTCAGTGCTGCAGTAAGTGTTCTGAGACCTGATGATACACTCTCTGCCTGAGGGTGGTCAGATAAACTTTCTGACTATTTTACTTGAACTTTAAAAACCTGGACCGGAGCACAGCTGAGCAGGGAAATTTCCGACTTGTGTGGCATTGCAGACTTTTAAAAAAATATTTTTTATTACCCATCTGCCATATGGGCCACTTTTAGATTCATTTAATTGTCCCCTTTTCTTCACATTTTTACTATTGTGCACAGAGATTGTTGAACATATCTGCAAATAAGCAAATACCCTGCCAGTAGCATTAATCTAACTGTTGTGTTTTTGAGACACGCTGTTTCCTTCTCCTTTAATAAGGTGTCTTTCTTACTAACATAAGCCTTCATTTCCTCTGCTTTCAGTTTTTCTCTGTGGAGAAGCAGGGTGAGCATGTTTTCACCAAGTGTACAATGTTCCTGGATCAACATCTTTGTTGATCCTGGAACAACATTCCAATCAACCAATCAGAATTGAGGAAAATTTTTCTGGAAATATCTGTTTTAGGCTTATGATCAGGGTTAGGTGCTTCTACACCCTTGTTAATCAGCTATCATTTCCCACTGATTTTAGGCATAAATTTTGGGTAGGGTCAGGGATTGGGATAAGTCTATATTTTTGGACAGTAATGTTGATCCAGGGTCAACAAAAGATGTTGATCCAGGATGATGTCTTACTTGGCAAAATCACGGCGACTGGAGAAGCAGCATCTCACCAAGGCTCATTCAAACATCAGCCCTGGCTGACATAATAACCTTCTTACATTCTTTCAGCAAGACACCATGTCCTCATTTTATAATGGTAGAGAAATATAAGTGAATTACGTACCCCGGATGTTCGTACAACCTCTGGAATCAGGCAGCACAGCAAACTATTCAAACAGGTCTATGTTGTTTTAAAAGTGCCCAGAGTACAACACGTGTGGCAGAGAAATGAATGCCACTCTGATCATGTAAATAAGACATGCAACACTTGATTTATTCACAAGGTGGTGCAATAGCCACAATATAACATACCAAATGAGCAAAAAAAAGAAAAAAAGAAAAAAGGATTTGGGATCCAAAAAGTCCAGGTCAAAAGGGGGCTGAACACAACACCGTGTAATCAAATGAAATTGAAAACCTGAAGGTCTGACTTGATGTGACAAAGTTCAAAAACCTTATAAAATATGAATATCAGCCTGTCAGTGCAGATCTTTTACAAGTCCTCTATGAGAAGTAATTTCTCTCTCCCTTTCCCTCTTTTCTAAATGAAGAGATGTATCTAGAACTGCTGGTGTGCTATTAGTGATGTGGAGCAAGGCCATCCTCGCAGATGTTCGGCATGTGGACTCCACGCTTGCCAAATTGGGATTGCGAGGCAGCAAGGTTCTCCAGCGAGGCCAGTCCGACTCCCCAGCAACCAAGCCAAGTAGATGGTCAATATTCTCCCTCTATAAGGAACAACTAATAAGCTTAGCTTTCTCAAATACATGGCTGTAAAAGTTTCACACTGCTGACTTGCAGCTGCTTGATTTTCAAGTTTATCTGGCAAACATGTCTTAAATAGTTTTTTTTCTCATCCCCTGCTGAATGAGTGACAGATGTTGTTCAGATGCATTGTGTGGCAAAAGTACAAGATTCTACATCAGAGCTGCTTACAAGTTTACAAGTGAATCCTGAGTGTAGCAGACAAAATGGAAGCAGAAAAGACATCTGAAATATGTTTACTATACTCTCTGCCTTACAGAACCTTTTTCTTGCCTATTTTTGAAATAACATCTAGATGGAGTGATGAAGTGATTTTTCCTTTTCTTTGAATGAAATAAAATGTTTCATTAAGCAAGGACAAAATTGATCAAAAGTGTCAAAAAAGGCATTAATAATGTTATAAAATATCTGTATATTTTGACTTCTTACTCCCTCATACAAATAAATAAACATAAAAAGTTAAAAATTAAAGAATCATGTGGGGGGGGTTACTATATTGTAACTGGGGTAACTGTATTACTATTTTTTGGTATTTTTTTGATCAGATAAATGCAGCCTTGATGAGAATATGTGTATGTTAGATTTAACAGCTTTTCTTTACTGGGATAACAGACTAGAAATATTAATAGTCTATCTAGCCGTATACACTTTTTGTAAAGTCAAATGCTCTCATGATTGTTAAGCAAGTCTGCTTCCTTCTTAGAATAAAAAATAAATAAATAAACTAGGAGATAAAAAAATAATAATAACAATAATAATAAAAACACAGACCTTTTAGTAAGATATACATTTATTTTAATGTATATAATTTCCAATAATATTATTCCAGAAATGATCTTCCATACAATATTCTTCCACCAAATAAGTAGCGAATCATGGTTTATGGCTGTGACATGACCTATTGGCCGTCTTTAAAACTGAGTTAGCCCTTTGATTTGTTTTACTGTATACCCTGTTTCAATAGGAAACACAACGGTGGACAGAGGACTGCTGTGATTTCATTAGATCTTAGAGAAACAGAAAAACAACAAAGTCTCAAAAGTTTGTTTTGGTGTCAACAAAAATGAAGTTAAATACCAATCACCTCCCATTTACCAGTGTAAAGACTGTCTCTCTTTCAGTCAAACTCATGTGTTATTAACATGCATCAACAGCGCTGCACTATTTCTAGCTGAGAGGGTGTCAAATAATGTGCATCTGAAAAAATTGCCTGTTGCTTGCCATTTGCATTCGGTGCAAACATCATTTGAATTTTTCATTTTCTAAAGGTTCTTTATGATTTTGCATATGCGGTTGCAATGACACATTAATTTCCTGCTGGTTAGCCCTGATTCTATCTGTGTCCTGTGCAATCCGGAGAGGTAAAAGCGACATGGATGCCCTCACTGATGACATAAACTCCATCTTTGGATTATTATTTTTTTTTATTCAAAGACTGACATGAGAGGGAAGGTAATTGATTGATTCACCTTATGAGGCCCAGACGGCCCTGAGCCGAGCGAGCCGGGCAACATGCTTCAATATCTGCCCTTTCATCTGGACTGAATGAAATTAAGATTTTTTTAAATGAATCTGATGCGCCACTCAAATGCATAATGAAGATGTGAACTGCGAGCAGGGTGAGAGCCAGAGTCATGTGCCATGTTGGATTGCAGAGAGTTTGATCTTGTTTTGATTATTTTTTCAATCAAATCTCAAGGTCATGAAACGGGGGACCAGAGAAATGGAAATGTATCCACCACAGCAGCTGACATATTTTCACTCTACCTAGTCGCACAGCTGAACCTAATCACAGCAGAATACAAAATATTGCGTTTCATCACTGAATGCATTAACAATTCGCAATAGCACACATTATATATGTAAACAGCAAAGCATGTTGGCGGTGAGATAAGAAAATACTGCGGGTTAATGCTTTGAGATTGTAATCTTGATACACAGGTCCATTACATTTAAAAAGCGAGGGTATGGATTTGTAAGCAAGAGAGATTTTGTCATTTTAAATGGTTTAACTGTATCAATTAGTCTGTGCTGAATTTATTTTCGGTAATAACCTGAATCTATTTTGACTGGTGAATAAACAAAGGACAGAGGTCTGGATAGCCATAAAAATTTGATTTAGAATGCGAGACAAAATAAATTAACAAGCTGTCAGACAGATGCGAGCTCGTCTCTCTCTCAATGTCTATCTCTGTCTCTTGATGTGGACATACTGTCCTGTAAAAGGGGAGCTGGCAGAATTTTATGTGACTGCTTGGTGCCTGAGATGAAAGAACAGAATTAATCATGGTCTAGAGGTCTAGTATAGCATTAAATTCAGTGTCCTATAGTTCACCTTGTATATTTTTACATTTTATTTCTCATTTTTTATTATTTGCTTGTTTCATTTTTAGCAGTTTTGTAAGTGTGTAATGTATTTGAATTTCATTTTTATTTTTAGCACTTTTAGTACTTATTTCAGTTATTTTCCAAGACAACTAATTTTGTTGGTTTTCTTTTTTTTATTTTAAGTTTATATATAACATTTTTATTAACTGAAATAAAATCTAAATTTTATTTATTTAAATATATATATACATATATACACAGTACACAGTACACACACACACACGCACACATATACATATATACACACACACACACACACACACAATTAATGTAAATGAAATATATTTAAATTGCTCCAAAAGAAAAATAAAACTGCATGATTAAAAAACAAACAAAAAAAAAAAAACAATTATTTAGCTTTTAATACAGAATCTATTGAAAAGGTTATGCATTTCATAACACACTTGCATTAAACAGGAAAATGTCACTAGAAATAATGTGAGATGGCACTATTTAAATTTATCAGACAACATTAAACTTTGGCAGCACAAAAATATAAAACTAAAAAATATATATATAAAAAAATTATAAAAATCTAAGACTAAACTAAAAGTTACATGAATGAAAACTACGGAAATAAAAACTGAAAAACACTTTAAAACAAAATAAATTAACAAATTAAATTGAAAAATTAAAAAGCTATTTCCTTGACATCTGTTTGATCTGCCAATGGCACATAAGAAAAGTATTTGTGAAACCTGTTTGAAAACAGCCATTATATTTCCAATTAATTTGGTGGTGCTAGCTAGTGGTGCAGAAACACATTTCACCTTTAAAACGACAATCATCTAGATTGTCATGGCATCCCTGAGGTGAAACGCACAGCAATCAATCTACCTCAATGAATCTTCAAGGTCTAGGCTACACCTTGAGGTTTACACACACACACAGTGCACATTTTAGAGGGTATGCACCTCTATTGATGCATTTGAGTGTGTTTTGTGGTTGGGGTAGGTTGTGGGGGACAGTGAATATATAGATCAATGAGGTCAGATTCCCTGAGTTGCTCTTTGTCTGGTGGTAATGCTTTGTGCAGGGGTGGCAACTCCAGGCTTGTTCCCACCCAAGGGGGTAAAATCAGACATCTAAAACTGATGTTCAGGAGTTTCTGCTCAACCCAGGGATGCCTGTGCAAGAACTAAAAGATTTCTCAAGCAGCCATGTCCACCTCCTCCAGTCCACCACCAGCAGCCACCCTCTGGTTTTCTTGATGGGTCATTTTTAAACACAGCAGGGCCCAAAAAACACCAGCGAGACTGCTGTTATTTCATTCATAATTCCCACACTTCCCTAATTTAGCTATAAATCTTAAACTTCTTATCTGACACTTTAAAGTTATTTTAATTATCATATATCTCTACCATCTAGTATTTTTTCCGGTTTTAAATTAGATAAATAATACATAGATAAAATGTTATATTTCATAGACTGCAAGATTCAAATCCAGCAACACGCACACATTAAAGAATGTTGCTTTCATTCTATATTTTTCTGCATTTTATTTATTTATTTATTTTGTACTGTTAATCTCATCAAACAAATGTTGTTAACAAACTGTTTTTGATTCTAAACAACAACAACGATTGCATAAAAAGTGATTTGTTATTTGTTACTAATAATGTGATTTTCTTGTTTTTCACAAAAAATAATGCTAAAAATGTAATATTTAGAAGAATTAAATATTATTTTTCTTGATTAAAATTACAAGCCATTTTGGAGTAAAAATTGGTTTCAGAGTCGAATAAAAGAATATGAGAAATATTGAATAAACTGTTGAAAGAAAAAACAATAAGTAAAACAAAACAAAAACATTAAAACTTAACCAAAATATTTAAAACATTATAAAAAAAATAATAATACTGCTTTAGTAAGTGTCATAATTAAAAAATGCGCACAGTAGAAGCGGATCCAATTTTTTCATTCTTTTTTAATCATATTGTCATAAATCAATTGTGGTCTGTACAATAACCTAAACCTTACACCTTTCATTGTACAAACCACAGAAAGAGTTGCATCAGTCTTGCTCACAATTTAAATGAAGTTTGACCCTTCCAGGGAAATCTCCAGACAGAAAATTAATTTACAAAAGAGGTGGGACAAGCGTGTGCCAGTTTCTTTCCTCTTTTAAACATCTTGAAGTTCTCTGTAGCATATCAAAGAATGCAAGCAGCAAATTGGATCAAAGATATTGGAACCTTTCTGGCTCTTTTGTCCGCTGTAGACACCGTGAAGGCCAATGTGAACTGAATTTCAGCCATGAATCTCATTATCACTCCAGAACATACAGAACATCATCCAAACCACATGCAGCATCACTCATTGATAAAGTTAAGTCATTAAAGCAGTTTATATTTTGGCAAATCACACTAAATATAACAGACTGTGATCTGCAGTTAGTGAGAGAAATTTTTTTCCCAGCCCACACAGAACGTACAGCGTATCTGTTTTAGTGTGCTGCTCAATTCTCAATGACCTATAACCCCACACATTAGCTCTGAGTGCACAATACTTCATAAACAGATCAACAAACTCAACCTTGACCCTTTCAAAATCCCAGTTTAATTAAAACCCAGTCTGTCATAGAGTAATTCAAGGTCTCCTTTATTAAAAAAAAAGATATAATAATGAAAAAAATTAAAATGTGTCCTCTCCAGAGAGTCCTCTAGTCAGAGGGAAACAGTTCGCAACAATACAGCTTAATTTCCCATGAGACCCTGGGCATAGCAAGTATTTAACAATGGGAGGTACAAGCCCACAGTGTGTAAGCAAAAGGTAAGGTCTTTTTCAGCCCAACATCACTTGAGAGCCATCTCAGTATTTTACTACCGGATTGCACTTTTCATGACACCTGACCATAAAAACTCTTCGGTACAATACAAACCGTGTCCCAACTCTGATCTAAAAGGGCCCTTTTGTGTTGGGCCACGGAGTACAAAATCAATCTGTTCTGCCTTCTAAAACATGCACAGTGTGCAAATATGCTAATGCATGTGTGGAATCACCTCCACTGTACTCCGGACCAACCCCTACGTGGTCAGAGTAAATATAGCTTGCACATGGGAAAATGCAGTGTGGGTTTGGCAAAACCGGTTCCTAGCGAATGCATAAACTATGCAGCAAGGCTTTGCACCTCAAGCACAATGGATCCTTTGAAGAGCTTTGCAGTCAGAGCCTGACTGAGATTTGATGCTGAGGGAATAGACTGCATCGGAGCAAGCCTGGGTGCTTTTGTACGCAATGGAGGCACGCAGAACAAACTGTTAGAGCTTTGTATCAATACATTATATATATATATATATATATATATATATATATTATACGGATATAATTTATGTTGTGGGTGGTATTGTTCTCTCAATCTCCTACCAGGGGCTTAAGAGCTTTGGGACTTGGCACTGTGCTTTTCCCAGGATTGTGGATTTCGTTTGCATCAAGATGTTCTTGTTTTTCCAATGGAATGAACAGAAGACATTCCTCTAGCTAGGGTTACGAAGCCACGAGTGGATCTACCTTGACATACTCTTTCTCAGTTTTCATTCAGTACCTGGTATCTCCAGTTTCTCATATATCTACTCAATGTTACTGTCAGTTGGGACAGTCACATCTATCATCCATGTCCTCTTCCCGTTTATGATCTCTATGTTGAGTTGGTTTGCCTGTACTTGCTTGTGACTGGATGTTGAAGTCCCACCGGATCTCAGGCTTGTCATTTTGGACTCGGCACTGGCGTATTCCAATGACTTGTTTGCACCATTCATTGTCTATGTTGTTCCCACCTGCATCTAACTTCCTGTTGGAAGGTGTTGGGTGGTCTCAGGGGCTTTCTTGCACAGTCTGAGGTCTTTTGTGGTGCTGTAGACCCCTGTCACTATTGATATGGTGCTGAGTGCTTGTGATTAGTGCTTCTGCGCTTTCCTAGTTCTGCCATTTCGAGTAACCGAAGGAATTTTCCAGCGTCAGTTACCTTTGCACATGCTGTTCTTCCTTGTCCTACAAATGTTTATCAAATACACTCTTGGACTATTAAAGAGATGCAGAAGAGTATTCTTTTGCAAACTACATTTATTGGCCAGTAGGTGGCGATACGCAAGTGTTTACATTCCCTTACAGATTCATTCAAAAACACTGATTCACTGATTCAGCAAAGTAATTGACTGCTTTAATGAGTGAGTCATTTGAATTATTCAGTAAACGGATATGCTCAACAACTCTGATTTATTCAGAAAGAAAACAAATGATTGTCTTTAAAACTGAGTCATGTTAATCATTCACTGAACTGATTTGATTCATTCAACGTTACTCACAAAAACACTGTGGTTGATTTTGAGGTGACTTTGTTTGAAACCATTTTCATTAATGGAGCAAAAAAGTAATTTTCAACATTTTGAAACGTATAAAAGCCATATCCCATTGACAAATACAACAATATTCTTGCTTTTTTTTAATATTGCTTACATTTTTATTTATTTGGTAAAATATATCTCTACTTTTCTCTACGCCAAAAAATCTCACTTCTAAAGTCTGGCTTTCCTGATAAATCAGACTGATTTGATTTATAGGTAACAGCTGAAGTGATGTGATCTTTTCAATGCAAATGTAGTGTAAAGAAAGCTAAAATCCCATAACTAATCTAGTTCAACCTGAACAATGACTGAATCCTAAATGTCTACTGTGTGCAGAAACTGAACTAATGCTCATGGGAAGAGGGTCATTTAGGGTGTTATGCTCAGATTTGAAATCCATCTTCACTAGAAGAACATCTGGTTAGCTAGAACACCAAGCAGAACACAATATTGGCCCTTCAGGAGAAATATTGTTTTACTCAGAGCGGCTAGAGCTCTTTGTTTGATGCATGCATTTCATGAAGAGCGTTTGACTCCTCTGGGCCTTGCGTTGCTGCTGTAGAACAGAACGGTCAATTACGAAGGCCCCGGCCTGGTGCGTTTTTTATTAATGCGCAGAAGCAAATATCATACTAAATCGATCACAAGACTTCTGTCAAATGCAAACAGCGTTCCATACATAGAGCTGATTGAAGAATTCATGTGGGGATTGAGGTCTGAGGTGTGTGAATGATATGTATACAAGCTGAAATTCATGCAATTCACAGAGGAAAGCTTAGCCGCTCCAAATCTTTGCTTTTCATGCAGCTTGTGTTCTGACAGAAGCTTTCTATTCTATTGACAAACAGCATATAAAGAAGAAGATTTCATGCAATTCACCCACTCAGTATGGATCTTTTTGAGGAGATCAGCAGATTAAAGCAATATCTTGCAGAAAAAGTAGACGATCTTACATTACAAAATATGTAAGATATCTTACCAAAAAATAAAACAAACACACACACACAAACCCTTCTATTTAAGAAGAACTTAGGATAAACTTTTACTTCAGCAATGGAATGTTGTTCCTCTATGGCTATGGAAAAATATGCAAACAGTGTGGGAGAAAAATATATTTCTTTCATTTTTTTCCCCATTGTGCTTTGCTTTCCTCTGTGTTCCTTTCAGACATTTTGAACACAAGAACATCATACAAAGTCCTTAGAAATGCTTCTGACCTGTCCTAGGTACCGATAAGTGAACTAGTCATCCACACAACCAATAGGCTGGTCGATTTTAAAATTACTGTATGTACGTTTTATACATCCCAAGCCTTGGGTAAATTACGAAGCTTAAACAAATAATAAACCCTGAAGTACTTGCTTGTATGTTTAGTCATTGGCAGATAATGTCTTAATCTATGTGTAATACACTGCATGCTGTTAGCAATGACACTAATCAATATGTTCTTATAGGACATTCTAATCCTTAAATATCCAGTGGGGCATTCTTTTATCCTCCCGTTTGCTCCTTACTGTCGTGTGCTGAGTGGCAATAGAGTGGACGTCTCACTCCCATCAGCTGTAAAGAGGGATTAAGTGATAGATTTAGAGCCCTAGCCTCTACAAGACTAGCCAGAGGATCTGGAGCGAAACAAGACAAGTTTTGTACTGAGAGTCCACTGACATTTATGAAAACAACATAAAACCAAATAAAAATAGGTAGTAAGGTGAAAAAATACTACCACATCCGAAAAAAAGGTCAGGTAACAGCTTTGTGTGGTTCAAAAAATATACAAGTCTGCGATATAATTTAAAATGTCTAAATCAAACTGACTAAAATAAGTTACACAGACAAAAATACATTTTTAGATTAAGTCAAGTGGAAATTGATTCTTAAGGTAACAATTGCACCAGTCTTACAGTATATCAAACTGCCAGATGAAAGCCATCTGTTATACTTAATGCTGACATTTTTCAAATTGTGAATATGTAAAATGATTCACTGGAAGGAAAAACTACTCCACTGTACCTGAATACATGACAGTCAGGTGGACGATAGGAATAAGCAAAGCATCTGTCTATAATTTCAGCTTCAGTAGAACTAACATCTCTATATACTGTATGTACTGTATACTGTATCTATGTACTGTAACAGTTAATATATGCAAATTATATGCCTTATAATAAAATAAAATAATAGCTATTGTTAAGAACATTTGTACCATGGACACTGTAACATAGCTTACATTGATGGTTTAAAAAACAGCATTAATTCATAATGGAGTTATATAATAGAAATCATGAATATGGACAACTACTCTTAATGCTGAGTTTGTAATGGTCAAGGTACAAAAGGGTTATTGTGCGTCTATGGTTCAACTTCAACAGCTGAGATTTTACACACTCCTTGAAAATGTAATGCTGAGCATTTCTCAAGGAAAACATGAGGCGAGCGGATCGGGATATTGTTGAGGAGAAAAAAAGCCAGAATGTGTCTAAAAATTTCATTTCTCTGAGTGTGCTCGGTAATGGACATGGGATGATGAAAAGGTAGGTTTTTTCCTAGATGGATGTGGCTTGAGTTGGGCATTACACCCCACTCAGTTTGCATCAGTAATCCTCTTAGGAGCACTTATGCCACATTAGCCCTGTTTTCAGCCCAGGAAACCCAGCTCCCCAGCACCTCTATTTCCTTTCTATTTTAGGAGACTAAAAATGGGCGGAAAAATAAAAGAGCATAAGTGACGTTGAATTATTTCTCCAGCTGAACATCGCTGGGGCCGCACGTGTGACTCAACACAGGACTAACAGCAGATCTGAGGAGAGAGATGGCATATAATTGAATCGAAAAGCACAGATAGCATTCTAGACTACTCGGAGCCCGTGGATTTGCAAGCAAGTCACGACCCCGGCGAGCCCTAAGTGCAATTCTACGTCAAATCTTGCTTGCCTGCTTGTGTGTCTCTCTGTCACAGGCAATCCAAATTCCCCCATCAGCTGGGTGGCAGAAAACACGATCCCTGACAACTTTTCACATCAGCCAGGGATTAAGGAAGAGGGGTTTACGCTGGCCTTGCCAAAATCAGGGATAACATTTTTTGATTCAGCAATTTAAACTAATTTCAAGGCTGGCTCCGCAGCAATTTTCTGGATCAATGGAATGTCATAGTTGGCTTGGTCACTAGCCCTCTTATCGCAGGTGGCTGCAAGAGAGCGTGCCTATGCTAATAGCTGACGTTTGGATGGTGAAGTGTGGTGTATTTAGCGCAGCACAAATTGTCCTGATTCGAAGCAGCAGAAGTTTTTTTTTTTTATGAATGACGTTGGAAAGAATATTACTTGAGAGTTTATTTCAGCAAATAGCTCAAGTCGTGTTCACCAAAACCTGTTAAAAAGGATACGCAGCTGTGAACTGATTTTCTGTTTCTTTGATTGCCGTTTTGAAACTAATTGCATATTAACATTACGGCATCGTTTTGTAGAATTAAGCTGTTTGATAAATTGCTTACAAAGCACGCAAGCCGCTCTAAAAACGTCCAAGTAATATCCTCATTAGAAGCGTTTAGAAACTATAAGCTTTGTGAAGCTATGCGAGTCATGACTGATGAAAGTAAAAGGAACCTGCAAAGGAAAAAGTGAAAAACATAAAAAACGTGAAATTATTACCGCGTTGCTATTTCACTTCATATTATGATAGCATTCCCAATACCAAAGATGTGCTTAATTAGTGTAGTTTTTGTAAGTTTTAAAACACATACAGTGGCCTAAGACTTTCTTTCTATTCATTTCTATTAAATACACTTATTTTAAGTCAGGTTTAAAGGTTTTCAAGCAGTAAGTTTTTTTTTTTTTTTATGAAAAAAAAATATATATTATTGTTCAGTCTTTCTAGCATGCAATGGGACTGAAAAAATTTAAAAAACTGCATCGTTAAACCATTTGTCAGTTTTATGTACACTGCTGTTGTTTAGTTATAACCCGTAGTAAATTATTGTCTCGTGAATTTAGAACGAGTTTGTTCCTAATTTAAATGTTCCATTAGTTCATTGTGACCCTTGTGTGTTTCCTGTATGAGCTTTTGAGGTCAGTGTGGAGCAGAACACAAATATATTTTTAACCCTCATGTTGTTCTGGTCATTTTGACCCAGAGTGGATATTCTTTTTCCTGAAAAAATAAGTTATCACCATTTGCTTGCCCTCATATCATTCCAAACCTGTATGACTTTCTAACTTTAAATATCTAAGCTTACTCAAAACCTTGCTTTAGATTAATTAAATGAATTAAAATAAAGATTTTTAATGTTAACATCTACAAACAGTTGATTTTACTCTTTGTAGTCACACCAAACTCAGTGCTGCAGTCTGGCACACACTGCTGCAGATCTTTATGATGCAGCACAAACCACCCCAGGCTACATCATAAACTGAACTATGTAAATAACAATAACTTCATTTCAGTGAATTCACTTCAGATAACATTTTGCATAGCAGACATGAGAGTGAGTATTTTTTTAAAAAGGGCAGTCAGACTCTTTGGTTAAGGTTATGGCAGAGAGCCTTGAGGCTGTAAAATAAATAAATATCTACAAATCATTTCAGTGGAGTGGCTTCAGGGTGGTACAGCTGAGGACAGTGTTATAACATTCTCAATTTACTGGAGCTGCCGGCACCTTCATTACTTTGAACATGAATAACTTAAATGTGCATCGGAATCCTCAAAGTTATTGCATTCTCTGAATATGTATAAAAAAATAGACATCACTATAGTAATTCAGTAAATGTGTCATTTTAGACATCCAATGTCCAGTGCTTAAGTCAGTTTTCCTTTCTAGATGTTAAAAACAAGACCCTTTTTTAGTATTTAAATATAGCCTACTATTTGTTTTGCTTTTGCTATTTGAGTTGCTTTTAATTACACTGTAACAGCACTTTTTACCACTGTTATAAATAACTATATTGGTATGAATAACACTTTACAGTAAGGTCTCATTTGTAAACATTAGTAAATTAACATAAACATGAACTAACAAAGAGCAGTATACTGTATTTGTAAAGCATCTATTAATCATTGGTAATATTAGTTAATAAAAATATTCATGCTAGTTCACAGTGCATTATTTAGTATTATTACACGGCTCTCTGGAATGCTTGATTTTGATTGGTCAGTTGAGACATTTGCAGGTTCGTTCTTTTCGAATAATAACCGCTCCAAAGTAATAACGCATAGCCGGT
>JAUMHE010000056.1:7356739-7372071 GCA_032359235.1 Enteromius mattozi
TTCATGTCCAGTTTTTTTCCTTATGTGGCAAGTAGCCGTGTAATAAGCGGGATAATGGACAGGTAGCCGGTAGTTATTGCGAAATAAGCCCCTTCAGCGTGATACAAGACCCTCCGCTTCGCACTGTCACACTGCGATAACTACCGGCTGCCTGTCCATTATCCCTTACTTAACAGATACAACATTGGATCTTAAAAATGACCACATAAAAAAAACGGTGTAGAAACAGTAAATTTCACAAACAATTACGGCATGTGACATATTTAAATAAACACAGAAAAACCTTGTAGTGTAGTAAATTTCACAGTACATGTTGAAATAACAGAAACATTGAAGATTCCAGTAAATTTCACGAACAATAAACAAGCAAGCATCACAGAAATAACTAAAATAAATATTACTGTAATATATATACTGTATATATTGTTTAATTTACAATTAAATTTTTATTTTACAGTTTATTAGTCATTGTTAAGATGAATATTAATAATTTTAATAATAATAAACTTTATTTTATATAGCGCCTTTAAAATTTCATCTCAAAGCGCTTTACATACATGCATAAGAATGAAATAAAACAATATTAATAATGATTAAAAATTTATTTTTTTGTAGTTGTAGTTTTTAAATAAACTGTTGGACTTGGACTTAATATTTTTTTAATTCCTTCAGGATTTCACATTCAGTGTTGTTAAATGTCATTTCTTTGTTACTGATTGTGAAATTTACTAAAAACAGTCTAAGAGCACACTTAAAAAGCATTGTAAGTCCATCATAACTTTTTTTAAATGTATGGTGGCAAATGTTGGTGCAGACGTGAGGTGGGGGGCAGATAAGGACTGGTGGAGGAAAGGGAGTTTAATCCCCCTGTTTAATCTGTAAGGGTATGGGAAGCTCTTATCTCCCTCTTTCTGGTGCCGACACACACTTTCTGCTCAGCGAGGCTGACTGGCCGAGATCACTCAGCGGAGGGGCAGGGGAGGGCTGACTGCCAACCCTCATGATAGTCCCTCCGCCTCAGCCAGGCCCCAGACCCCGGCATGAACAACCACACCGCTGATGCTATCGGCTGCCCTGCAGGCTAAAAGCATGGCGTTTCTCCCTCGGGCTGTTTGTTTTTCAGTAGGAATGATGAGGGAGTATCTCTGGAGGCCTGAGACGCGCCATCAACTCACACATGGGCTCCAACAGACAGAAATCAGAGTGGAGAAATAAGCAGCTGCCACTGGATAACAGGCTAAAACTGAAATGTACAGCTTGTCAGTTCAAAGCGTCCAGAATGTCACTTTCAGTTCATCCATTTAAAGGTGCTTTGTGGCTTCTAATGAAGCTTCAGGCTCAAAGTGTTTATGGTAATGCCAACAAAAGGTGTTTGAACATTTTTTTTTTCCTTTGGCTTTTAGTCTGTGAAAGGAGCGGGATGATATATCCATCTCCCCTGTGAGATAAAAACAAAGTTTGTGTTGGAAAAGAAAAACTCAGTGGGTGGAAAAATGAGGCTCGATTCGCTGTGTACCTGTTCATTTGTTTTCATATAAAGCAAGCATTCCATGCTGACATTAACCTTACAACTCTGATTAGTGGATGAGCATGAAATATGAGTGTAGAGATGAGAGAGAGAGAGAGGGTTTGGAAGAGAAAAAAGGAAGAAATAAGAAGGAGAAAGAAGTGTACATGCCTGGTTTGCTCATAAGTTTAATGCTGTGGATTGCCCAAGGAAGAAATGTCACATCAGCTTTCTTTCAAAAAGGCCTGTGCTATCCTCTCATTACCAAGGACAATGAACGAATGATTTTCAAAACATTCTTTGTCTGTGTCTTCCACTTGACCTTATGCTTAAACTCATAGTTTAATTCCTTCAAAGACTTCTAACTAGAAACATAGAAAATGGACAATGTTCTGAGAATATAGTATGTGCTAAGACTAAACAATTTATGGATGTCAAATATTTAGTCCAACTTAAAAAGGGATCTCTCGTATTTGCTGAATTTCCATTTAAACATGAAATGCAATTCTGAAAATGTCAAACTTTGCATTGTGAAAAATCCAGAAAATTCACCTCAGCTATAGTGCAAAAAACTTATTGTGAATTTTGAGTGTTTATCCACATAGAAACCATTTCCATCCAGGATTTCTTAATTTCTAGATTGGCATACGGAAACCTAGCAAATGCAACATTGAGGAGAATACTGAGGCATTCCAAGCAAACCACCTGCTTTGTGAAAATGTAGCGGGCAAATCACGTTTGGATTTGGTTGGATGCTAATGAATTTTGATAATGAATTACTGGCTATGCTCAGTAGCTCAATTTAAATGGGTTGAGAAGATTGTTCTCAGTTAAATCGAATGGCACAGTGTTAAATCCAAATGGGAAATGTTCCCTGAATCAATTTTCACTACAATAGAAAAAAAAAAAAAATATATATATATATATATATATAATAATAAAACAGTCACCTAAGCCATATGGGAACTCTGACCTCAAGCTGAAAAATAAAATCATATGGCATTTCTCTCAAATTACTCAATAGGGACACTATTATTCTGCAAAATAATTAAACATTTATGTAGCTGCTATTGTGCATATGATTGACAACCCACACCACATGTGTTATTTACATGCTGTTTTCCCCAGCTGGTGCTTCAAACTTCATGCCAATAATAAAATTCTTCTTTATTCTTCAAGAGTCCTAGGCAATTTATAGCGGTTAACACACCCACAAAGGCTAATGGCTGACATATTAAGTGATCATAAGCTTTTAATGGCCATTAAGTCTCAAACACTCGGAGAGATCATCTATTTAAAATGAGCAGCTGAAAATAGCCCTAGCAGCTGTCATTTTGCCAATCTGAGAGACGGCTATGAACCTCCAAGACCAACTCTTTGCAGCTTCAAACACTTTGCTAAATGAATACCAATCTGAAACGGCACCATTTCTTGTATGAAATGAAAGGCACTAGTGAAAAGAGCCATTAGCTTAACATTGGGTAACAACACTTATGTCTACATGTGAAATAGTTTTTGACAGAAGTTGCTGAAGTTTTGGAGAACGTGACAAACAATAGATGCTCTCGAACTAAAACAGACGCTAAAATGAGAATCATTAGTGCTAAACGGCGAGCTGAGATTTATGTTGGCGGTGAATGTATACTGCCAGCCGAGCACTTGTTCCTGTCTCCTCCTGTGACAGAGAACACTTCCTGCATCTCAAAGGGCTTCAGATGAAGAGACTCAAACTGATCACACGCCCACATGGTGTAAGTTCAGCACCCCCTGCTGAGAGCTCTGTGGATTACTGTCTCTCACTGATCACTACCCATCGTGCAATGCAACAGTCTTCGAGACTTCTGCTCATATGTCTGTGATGGAGCATGTTGCATTCAGCACTGGTAATAGTTGCCCTCATACATCTAGAACTACAGCAAGTTAAGCTGTTAGGTTGTAAATATACAACATTTTGATTGTGGTTTTTGAAATTTTACCTTACAATTGCAACACTGTGAAATCTAAAAAAGGGTCAAACTTTCATCTGAATGAATTCAATTGTGAACGATTCATATTGCTTTTCAAAAGACAAAAGGCATGATAGTCAAATATGAAAAAAATAATAGTGTTCAAAAGTCAGATGGTAAGATTCTTTGAAACAAGACTCCAAGGCTGTATTTATTTGATCAAAGATACAATAAAAACAGTAATGCTTGGCATTCAAAACAAACGTTTTCTATTTGAATAGATTGCGATGGCAGGATTCAAGGATATGCATAATTTCCTTTATCTCCTTTAGGTGCAATTATTCCTTCAATCTTCTGTGTCCAGTGCTTGTGTAATATGAGATGACTCCTGTAACACATTGGGTATTATTATAGTCTTCATAACTGATTATTTAATTCAATAATCAATGCATTTGTTACGCCCCTAATAGCAAGAGTGGTTGTGTAACAGGGCGAAGAAGTATTTTTCTGACTCATTTGCCATTAGTATCTGTTAGGGAGACCTACTCAGGACCAGCAGGGCTCCTGAGGCAGACAGTCAGAAGCTCTGGGTTGCTGAAGCCATGCAGACAGCCATACAAGAAGCACATCTTGTGACTTTCAGCTGTCAATATGCTTACTTTCCTGGATCAATTCATTTCCTTTTTCTTGGCCACTTCACACATTTCATCAAGCCTCATTTTAAATGCCAGTGGTTTCATTGATTTCCAATAGGGTGACTCATGTCTCTTGGCCAGAGTCGGGCCAGGGAAATTTTAACATTCACTCCTAACACACTCCGTTGCACTCAGATATGCCGCAACTGTACACAGCCCTAGCGAGAGAGTGTTAAATGTGTTTAATTCGACCGTTACACGCCATCTGATATCAAAAATATCCCACAGACCACCTCCAGAAAATCAGACGCCTTGGTGTGAGGAGGTTCAACCTTCTTGGTGTTCTAATATCTTTTCCTGTCAATGAAATGCTGCCCTTCAACCTTCCGAAGCTGTCGGGATGGAGTGGGCACCATAAGACATGTGGAGTGCAGGGTCAATCTCTTGACGAGCGCTCGACATCGAAGCAGACCCAACAGCACTCAGAGCGGAGGCTCTGTCCAGGGGACATACTTGGATGTCACATTGTATCACATCACGGCAAGTACGAGAAGGTCAGTCAGTGCACGAGCGCCTCAATGTAAGTCTCCGAGCTAATGGGGGGAGGGGGCTCTGCGACTGGACTAAGCCAAAACAATCAGTCCCTTGATGATTAGACAGTGTGAAAATAGCCCTCAGATCACACCCCGAATCCATCACACCCTTAGCGGGGAGACTTTGTGCCGCTGCCGCTAGCAGACAGACAAAGCTGCCCACACCATTAGTGTAATTGTCAGATTGAAAGCTTTACCGTAATTGGCCGGCTGGCTACTAATCTCCAAGAGAATCATCAGAGCTGCTGATTAATGTGTCATGGTCAAATGTCGCCATGGACGATGAACATAGGAAACACGGTCGTGATGCGGTCTCCATGGTAACTCACAAATGTTAAAATGGCTCATCGCATTGTCTGGTCCTTCTGTACTAAAGTTGCTCGTTTTCAGTGTTTATTTGAGTAATGCTCATTACCCATAGTGTACATAGCTTCTTACAGTTAGTCCTTTTTTTGTCAAGTAAATGTAGGGCTGTGCTGATACTATCATATATTGATACACACAATATAATAGGCAATAATGTAACCGGTCTACCTTTATTCAGCTTGCTGCATGGTTGCAAATGTTACAAATATAAAAAGTACTTTAAATCAATTCAGACAAAAACAGCACAAGACTCAGTAAAGGTCTTGGATGCATGGTTTTAATAAACAGTCACCATAGTTGCTACCAAAAGTGCTTATATTATCAAACTAATTGACATAAAACCATGTCATTATTTGTCAATAAAAGGTTTATTAACTGAGGTTTTCTGTTAAATATGACAGTAGAAGAGAATGCTTTATCATTAATACAGTTAAACTGGGTATCAAGCACTTGAACTAATGTACTCTGTACATTCACGGTTCACTGTACTGAACTGAACAGGAACTTTCAGAAAATATTATTACAGTACAACTGGCTTGATACTGCAGTTGACCTTTGCAGACAGTGCTGAGTTACAGTAATTTGGCGGCCTCTGCCATGATAAGACCTCTGTTTATCACATGGCGGACAGTTACGGCCTGAACATTATTTGACACAACGTTTTTCTGCCCTCTGCCTCGCTCTCTCTCATGTTTGCCTCTTTCATAGCACCAGTACCCACCTCTCTAACCTCTCTGATGGGCCTCTTGTACAAAATAGTCATTGATTGGCTCCTCTCCTTAGAAGTGAATCACACTTTTGATGAATAGGGCGAACAGCTGTAGTAGTATGAGATAATCTGGCGACACTTATAAATTTTCTAACTAAGTTTAAATGTTGATACCACACATACAATTAATACGGATTAAATGAACACAACATAGATTTAATCAGTTTGCTAATTACATTGATAGCCTACTGAAAACTTTTGAAAACTACTTACTTTAAATGTAAAGGGTTCTAAATATTAAACATCTAAATGAAAGGCTTTTGCAAATTTGTGTGATATATAATTGAAAATATACTTCAAAGGATAGTTCAAGCTAAAATTAAACAATGTCAGAATTCATTCAAACCCATAAGACAACTGTCCGTTTTTGGAACACAAAAACACATGTCAAGTATTTTTGAGCTTCTGTTGACCATATTCTATGCAGGGGCGTAGCCATCATTTCAGAAGTGAGGGGGACAGGAATGTAATAAATAAATTATATATATATATATATATATATATATGTTTTATAAAGAAATGTTTTTTGCAGAAGTTTCTTCTGCTCACCAAGCCTGCACTGATTTGATCCAAAATACAGTTTTACTATGTAAAACAACTGCTTTCTTTTTGAATATAATATAAAAACATAGTTTTGAAATCACAATAAATTACATTTTTAAATATATTCAAATACAAAACAGTTATTATTATTAAATAGTGAAAATATTTCAAAATTGTACTGTTTTGCTGTAGGGACACACACATCTCCACATAATCTACACCCCTGGCTATATGTATGTGATTTGATTAATGTTTATACAGTATGTATTACATCAAATTAATCGGATTAAACTATTTAATTCATGTGGAATGCTTTTAAAATGTAAATTTTGGGTTTGGAAGGACATGAGTAAATGATGACAGAATTTCCAATTTACAACAAACCCTTTAAACATTTGGGTGGGGAAAAATTTACCAATACTATACTTATGAAAATAGTTCCAAACATAGAAATGAAATACACACAATCATTACTGCACCATCAAAGCACATTAACTCTTAACTCAGATTACACCAGGGTTTAAAAAAAGAAACAATTACTCACTCATCTGACTTCATGAGACATGGTAGGTCTAGAAGGGGGTAATATGAGTGACTCAACACACATGTATGACAGCCGCCCTGCAATATTCCTCTGCAAAATAAGCCAATAAACTCACATCAGTGAGCACAGGGCTTAAGATCCATTCATACATTCAGTGTTAATCTCTCTCAGTGTGTATCTGACCTTTTTAAGCAAAACTCTGAAAATGACAGTAATGTAACGCAAACACTACATAAATGACGCACCTTCAGAACTATGCAGATGCTCATAACTGAAGTCGTAAAATGTTAAAAGACTGATAAAAGACACCTAACAACAAAGCCCTTGTCACGAGAATGTGAAATTCCCCGTGGACAGTTTTAGCTTACTTGTGCACCTGCTATGACCAGTCAGGTGACACTGATGATGCCCTGAAGATGTGGAGATCAAGGCAAACCTTGTCACGCTCTCGCCTAAAAAAAGCAACGGCATTAACAGCACCTTGCTCTTGTCAGCAGAAAGCGACCAATCCTAACACAACACTGGCTAACCCATCACTCTACGAGCATTTCGAGGCTGGATGGAAAGCAAACTTTCTCTCAGAGTCAGCTGGTTCATGTTATGATATGTTTTGAGAATAATTTTGTGAAAGGTAAAGACTATGAGTTGATGATGTGGAGGAACGAGCGCCCCTGCTGCAGCTGATAAATTATTATTGATTTTACAATCATAAACAGCAGACAGAAGGATCAGAGACTGTACACAAGCACAGAAGCATCTGATTATGTGTTCCCTTGACAATTGCAAGATAAAATATCGATTTAACTCATGCTTTCATACAAAAGAAATGCTCTCCTGAGAAGAATATTTTTAAAATCTATTATACTCTATATTATTACTTTGTTACATAGTGGAGATACAGTAAATTGTCCATAGTGACAGATAAAAGATATTTTGGTATTTTAAAGGGTCTTAAAAGGATTTATTCCGAAAAGATTAATTTGTTGCCATTTCTTTCCATTTTATTATGACTAATAACTAATTTTTTGTTTTTTACAAATTAAAGACACAGTGAAAGTGATGCATAAGTTTTTAAAGAAAAAAACCTCAACAGCAAGCACTGTTATATTTGATATGCTTTTTGTATGTGTGACAAAGATTATTATATACAGCAATCATATCTTTTCAGAAGATTAAACTTTGATGATTAATTATGATTTTAGATTGAATGATAGCATGCAGTAACATAGAAAGTCATATTCAGAATATACAAGAATTATCACAATATGAACAAATAATATTAAATAATGTTAATCTCATTGTATATTGTAGGTGTTTGTGGCTGCTATATTTTATATAAAATAAATCTCTTCATATAATGCAGTTTAATTGGCAATTTCGACAAAAAATGCATTTGATATGACAAACAGATGATAAACATCACTTTGACATGATGAACAGATGTATCTTGCTTAAATTAGGTACACACTTCACTTCAATAAATGATTTTCCAAATATCACCATGAATATTGGTGTTGAAGAAAAAATTCTAAAACCTCCAAAAAAATCAAAGCTGTTGAAATTTGTAGGGATGCCCTACATGTGAGCGTCATTTGAAATGAAAGTACTAACAGTAGAAGGCAAGAAAGAATCCTCTTTGGGTTACAGGAAAGCAAGACTATTTATACATCCTGATGAAGCAGCTGGTCACTGTTATAAAGGGGGGCTGGGGACCCAGTGATGCCGTTTGCGGTTGTACTCTCAAGGCATTTCAATGGCTCTCTCGCTGTTCACAGATCCCTTGGCCGAACACAGCAGCCAGTGGAAGCAAATGTTAATTAGCGCTTGTCAGCAGAGCCTTGCCTTTAAAAGGGGCCGTGGAAAAGGTCAATGTATTACATTATTATTTCTTCTGCTTTGTGACACAGGAACTTTCCTCCCAAGTTTACGAGTTAGTAATGATCTGCTGAGCCACACCAGAACTGCACTGTCCAATTAGCTAAACTCACAAAGCCATATGGCACCTGGCTATTAGAGCTTTACAGAAGTCCTTTAGATGATCTCTGTGTGTTGTGAGTTATGAGTCCTCACTTATGCTTTACTTTAAAAATTTGGCAACACAACAGTCCTCCAAGATAAATCAAACAGACAATTTTATCTTTCACTTTTAGTTGACCTTTGGAAATCTCTCTTGTGGGCTGAAAATCAAAAGTGTGCCGTCTCCAAATCAGCCTCGGTAATCTGTGTGTGCGATACCCTCAGCTCCATTAAGATAACATCGTCCCAGCTGCATTAGAGTCACAACAAAATTAGATCCATAAGAAACAGGTGTTCAAAATCAGCACAGAGCTGAACAGATTGAGGAGAAAGCGTGCGTCTAACGTATTTATTGGTTTTGCGAAGCAGTCAGGGTTTCAACGCTTCCAAGTCGCCACATTAACAAGATTTCATAGCTGTCAAACGAGTTACATGTGAGTCTCACGTTACCAAATCTTTTCATTTCGAATTCATAACATCATTTTATCATTCGAAATCCTCTGCCATGTTCGGCGATAACAGAAATGAACGGTTGCTACTGCCAGAGCTGCATCCCTAAACGTGATCGCATACGCAGCAGAAAAATCCTCATCCAGGTGAGAGTCTTTACTCGGGAGCGGGTCATTAATCAGGTATCACTCTCACTCAATACCAGGCGAATGGGAGGGCAGAGATTATGCAGTATTATCGTCTCCACCTTCATCATCGTGACATTTGTTACGCCTCACCAAAGAGGGGCAAATATTCTTCTGATGTGGTGCAATGTTTCAAAATCATCTTGGGTAAAGAGACAAAGGCTCAGGCACTGGAGGGCCCGTCCGCTGACAGAGGTGGGGGTGGTGGTTTATTACCATGTCAATGGCAGCCAAAACAGCCATGCTTTATATTCAGCGCGTCCACTCGGGCCTGGCGCAGATCTCCTCCACTCTCCCTGTAACCGGTCCGTACGCTGGCCCAATCACAGGCCATATATTCACAAACACAGTTAGACTTTTGAAAATGACATTTCTAATCTGCAGCCTCAAGCCAGGTGGGATGATCTACAACAGTCTACATCATGCCATATAAAACATAAATCTGACTGGCTCGTAACTTATGAACATTATAATACAGAGGCTCATGTTACTCATCCAGTGGAGCGTCTCTGCCTCACAGAAAAGTATCTTGTCATTTGCTTCACAAAGTTTACAGAAAATCTTTTTCTTTTTTTTTGTCTCAAGATATATATCTCAGTAAGTGAGGTTTCATTCAAAAGTCTAATTACACAAATATGTGTGTGTGTCTTTAAGTAACATCTTAATTTAATAAACAATCAAACATACATTTTTATTTTTTTTTCTCAACTAAATGGTTGAACTGCATTCAAAAAATGATATAATCTTTTTTAAAAAAAGAATATGACCAATGTTTTGATGTGTTTTTGAAGTATATACAGTTTATTAGTGTTGTCAAACAATTAATAATTGTATTCAAAATAAATTTTTTGTTTACATAATATGTGTATACTTTGTATATTTAAGAAAATACATGTTTATATATCAAATACATTTATATATAATCTAATATAAATATATAAATGTATATACATGTAAATACTTCAAAACATACTGTATGTGTATTTATATATACATAATAAATATACACAGTACACATACATATATTATGTAAACAAAAACTAACAAAATTAATCGTTTGATAGCACTAATATATAAATAAATTATATATATTTCAACACAATAATAACAATTTAACTCAGTCTTGTGTATCAGTTTTTAATATCAAGATACTATTATAGCTTTTAAAAGTATCTTTTTATTTTATTTTTATATTCTCTCTCTCTCTCTCTATATATATATATAGATATAGATATGTAAATATTAAAAAAAAAATCAAAATTGTTGAAGTAAAGATAAAAAGATTAAATAAAATGCAAAAATGAAAATCCTGAAAATGAATCCTTTAGATGGATGTTAGCTTTGCCTTGGCAAGTAATGGCATGTTTCTTGAACGTACGTCTATACCTGAGGAGGAGTGAAATGGTCTATAATAATAGGTTACACACTTTGGGTCAATTAATTTCACTTTCCTGACAGGGTTCTAGCATATGAATTTATTTTAATTTTAAATGTTTAATCAACCTTGTAAGCTTTAATTTAATAATTACATACGTGCATGAACGAACAACAAGCCGTAGAAATTAGATGCTTTCATGGACCAAACCAGCTCATTAGCTTTAAAGTGCATGAGAGTCCGCCTTGACTAGAAAGCTTTATCTTAATCTTAGTTTAGTTTTAGTTTTCGCATAACTCAAACTAATTGTTCAAAGCTGAATCATGTCGTTAGCTCATCTGGCTCGCATCATTTCCCGATCCTGTTCCCACTCTTTCATTCCTCATCGTTTTCTGTCATCTCTACACTGAAAATACAAGGGAAAAGAGATTAACTCACTATCTAAGGCTCTACACCTTTAAACACGCTGGATTCCTTTTCGGCCAGTTAGTCATCAGAGGGAGCAGATGGCTAATTTGAGGCGCTTGCTGTGTGTGTTGTAGAGGATGTCATGGCTCACGTGTGCATGCTAGGATCAAGAGGGCGACTGTGGTGTTTTAGGTTCATGCTGCTACATGGAGCCCGAGCGTGGTTGAGCTCCCTTGGGGCTCAACACGAAAGTCATTTACACTTCCTCCGTGCTCAGTGTCACTGTGAGTACTGCCTCTATACACACATCCTGCATTAGGGCGTAAAGATACAGCTGCTGCAGACCTCTCCTCACCCCGCACTGCTCCGCCACTCACCCCACAGAACTCATCCAGCTACTCATCACGGACGCTTCTAGGGTCAGCCAACGGTCGGGGATTCTCTAAACGCATATGTGGAGATCCTCTAATGAGATATTAAAATATGTTTCAATTGATGAAGTAAATGTCTCAATATAACTGGAAATAAAAAGGTCCCACTTACCATAGCCTCAGGCATGGCCAAAAGATACAGTAATTTGAAACACTAGTTTTGAAGAAACTAAAGAACTTTGACCGTTTTCACTTCCTATGAATTGCATAAAAGGTTGTTAACAGACTGCTAAAAGTGAGTGTTTCTAAATGAAAATATATTGATTTAATGGGTAATTCTTATCTAACATTAATGTTTATTAATGAATGTCAATAATAAATACAATTTTATTAAAAAGTTAAATGATACAATTTTAATGTACTAATTATGAATGTGTGTGAATGTACGTATTTATTTTTATGTATTCAATATCCTCCATATACAGTAATATACAATAATAATGATATGCACTACTGGTCAAACATTTGGGGCAGTAAGAGTTTTTTTAAATAAATAAATAAATTAGTATAAATAATAAATAATTAAATAATTAATTAATTTAAAATAAATAATTACTCTTATTCAGCAAGGATGTATTAAAGTGTTAGAAGCCATTTTTTAAGGTTACAAAAAGATACATTTTTCCCAAAAAATCTTTTACTGTTTCAATATTCATCATATTAAAAAAAATCTTAAAGAATTCTCATGTGATACTGAAGACTGGAGTGCTGGCTGCTGAAAAATTCAACTTTTTCATCAGGAAAAAGGGCTGTCAAATCAATAAATTACAGCCTAAAAACAAAGATTTATGTACACATAATATTAGTGTGTACTGTATATATTTATATGGATACCTGTACATATTTAAAAAAACTATAAAGTGAAGTGATACAAACATTGAAATAGTTGGAATTCTGATATCACTAGAATATCACACATCTCTCAACGGATTCAAGGACCAAAAACTGTGTGTGTGTTTATACACACACACACACACACACGCACACACACACACACACACACAAACGTATATATAAATTTTCTTAAAATATGTGCATGTATGTATGTGTATTTATATGTAAAGTTCACGCACATATATTATGTAAATGCACTTTTATTTTGGATGCAATTCATCTCCATTACTTGATTTGACATCCCTATTTAAAATATATTAAAATAGAAATCTCCTGTAGAGTATTGGATATCATATACTGAGCAAGTTCATATTGTGGAGAATAGAGAATTGAAATAAAATATATGCACAGTCTAAAAACACTTTTAATCAAAACGTTATTCTAGTTATATTTCAGACAAAATAAATAAATAAAAATCAAGGCCCACCACTAGCTCACCATCCTTACTTATCAAACAAGTCGCACACCTGCCATGACTGCATGCTCTGTCAGCTGCTTACAAAACTGCTTCAGCCTCCCAGGAAGATCCGCCTTGACCAGAATCCACATCATTCAATATAAAGCAGAGAGGACATCTTCTCAGAAAGCAGCTGTGGTAAAATGGCTATCAGGTTGCTGAGGCACATGTAGCTGCTCCAGGTTGGAAGTGTGTGGAGGTTGATCCGCTCTACCCTACCAGTAAAGATCAGGCATGTTTGTGATGTGCTCTTTATCTGTCTCACAGGCCGGCTTTCCTTAAATTACCTCATTATGTTCATGACAATATCAAGTGCGCCCAGGAGGCCCATGTTCTGTACTACAGATGATGTCTGCAACTTGCTTATGCATAGTCACACTCTCCCGCCTGCTGTGCATTACAGCCGATAAGCCAGACGGGTCAAAGGCCCTGTAACCACTAACACACAAAACCATGAGTGTCTTACAATCACTGCCATTTACATGATCCCTGTTTTAATTCACCAGTGTGTGTTCATAATACAGGACATCCCAAGGGTAGAACGGTTGTATGGCTTTATTAAACTTCACACCTTTTGGGGAAAGCATGAGCTGAAATATGCATATATATTCCTGGCTGAACATTAACAAACAAGAGGTGCAACTGCGAAATCTTCCGGGTCCCCTGCGAATCATGAGACAGGGCCTGTGCCAAACATCATACCGTGTATTATAAAACAAAATTGTAATATAAAAGCCTAGTAGGAAAACAGCTACTGCGTTGCTGTGGAAGTAATTTCCCCAACTGTTATCTCGTCTATGAGAAACGGATTCAAAGTTTTGCTTATGGTCTTTGAGTCAATTCAAAAGCTCAAAACGTGAAAGCGCCCTCTGTGAGTTAAGGCAAGATTTTAAAAAAATATCAATACAGAAGTCATTGATTTTTTTTTCCGGCGAAAAATTGGCTCCATTATTTCTGCTGCAGTTCAAGCTTATTGTGTTTGCAGCCAAGTTCTTTCATGCCTTAGGAGGAGAACAGCATTAATGCCGTTGACCTATGCAAACACAAAGAGATCGCCCGACAAACAGAGAGGACGGGTAATAATTACAGGGCAAAGCGATCCAGACAACAGCTCACCAAAACCAGATCAGCGACTGATGATAACTACCTCAAACACTTATGCAATAATTAGCCTCTCCATGACCCCCATCCAGCACCACAATCCAGGGGATTCTGGGGGATTAACAACATATTTGCATAATTAGGGTCAGAAACTGATGAAAACTTCCCGCAAAAAATGTTGCTTATAAAACACACATAAAGGTAAAAGAGAGAATGGAATATGCATTCCTTGCTATACACGTAACCAATCATATCTGACATTGATCATTAGTCATTGATCACTGAGGTTGTATGAATTGATTTCTGCTTTGAAACAAAGTTCATTATTAAAACAGGCGATCATCATGACCATGATCCATAAGGTCAGGCCATGGAGGCGGAAGGTCAAGTCTACAAATAGCATGAGAGAAGTTTCTCTTCAATGTTTTTTTATTTTTTTATTTTCCCGTCACACCATAGGACACATTGATCCATTGTAAAAAAATTACCGTGATTTTAACAGAAAAAGCTGTAAAAATGCTACAGTAAAAACCTGTTAAATGGTTAATGGTAAATTACTGTACAATTTACAGGGAAAAACCGTAAACCGGAGATTCCCAGAATTCCCTGCATTGCATTTCAAATTTTGCTTGAATTTGATGTTTTTTCTTTGAAATAACTGTTTCTTCTTAGTTGTTTTCTTATCAGTTATGATTATTAGGGTTGCATATTACATGTATTGATGTTAAATTAATGTTTATTGCATATTCAAGTCTAACCATGATGGTGTTTAGTAGGGGTGTGACGAGACACTTATCCCACGAGATGAGACGAGACACTGGGTTCATGAGATCGAGACGAGACGAGATTTTTAGACTTTTTTTTAAAATAAATCCTCAATAATAAAATATATTGGGAATTTTTTTTTTTTTTTTCATCAAAATCATTCCAAAAAAATCTAGGTGCATTTCGTAATCAAATTTTTTAAATTAAACTATTTTAATGAATTACATGCAGTAAAAACAACATGTGAACACTGCAAAAACATTTGCCACTAAATGACAGGCAAGTAATTAACAATAAATAACAAAAAATGTAAAATAGTATAAATAAATAAAAACAAATAACACAAA
>JAUMHE010000056.1:7372171-7432163 GCA_032359235.1 Enteromius mattozi
TATTTAATCTTTATATATTAAATATATATATATATATATATATATATATATATATATATAATATAAAATATTTTATTATTAATAAATAAATGTATATACTGTAAATTTATACTGTATTTGTTTGTACATAATAAACAAACACAGTACACACATACATTATGTAACATTTCTTTTATTTATTTTGCGTGCAATTAATTGCGATGACAGCACTAATATATATATATATATATATATATATATATATATAACACACATATATATGGCGGACACATTTTGTGCCATGATATCAAAATTAACAATTTATTTCCTATAATAACAAATAGGTTGATGCATCAGCATTCTTCACATGCTAACTTATATCTAAATAGGATACAAACCATCTTAACCTACCATTGCTGTAAGCTTTATATTACATAAAAATTAACCATAGTTAAATGACAATTTATTGTAAATTGCAATAAGTATTAGGAGGGAAAAAACACACACTACCAAGGGTGCATTTATTATACAGTTATTTTGTTATTGGTTTTAAAATACTGACAGTGTAGCCTAAAGATATTAGTCAGAAAGAACAGAGACTACTTATCAATTTAAACTCCTGAATCAATAACATATTGTTATAGGAAATTAAAGTAAAGCTAGTATAGATTCAAATTAGTTTCATGTGCAAACATACTCCGCAATAAAGCTCTTTCTGATTACTGTTAGCTAGATGGCTTCGCTAAAACACAATAGTGAGGAAAGTAGATCCATTAAACCACAAACCTTTTCTCACCATTGCGTCAATACTATTAAATTCAAAAGGTCAGACGCTCCTTGAGGATCTGAGGTCTTAGTCAGATGTATTCAAGATTTGAGTACTCAAAATATTAGCACCAGTGAAAACAAATGCAAACTTTGACCACAGTATGGTCAAATCATATTTCCCTGTATAATGACAAAACACATCCAACAGCTAATAATTAGCAGTTTCACGTGTGTTATGATTATGAAACTAGACCACCCACCAACACCTATAAGAGGTATCATTCTCACATTGCCAATCTATCAGTCTATTTCACACTACATATCATTAGAAAACACCCACTGCCAGGTCTTATGCATAATTATGAACAAATATATCAAAACAAGAACAGAACAAATGTAGCATAAAGATTGTTTGCACTCAGATTGCTCTAAGGCTTTTCCCCCACTACTTCTTTTTTTTCTCACTCATTTGAATGAGAGATTTCACATATTTCATCTGTTTTAGATGGGGAGCTACTTTTATGACTGCTGATGTTTGAAGAATAGCTTTGAGAATTCTTGCTTTTATTAAGGGATTGTGAAGGCTCCTGTATCTTGTGTTCCACAGTTATTCTCTAAAGCATGTATAATACCAGCAGCACAAGAACACTGAACCAGAAATCACAAAACTGTTCAAGGTTGATGCAAATATAATTGTGATAGAATTTTTTACATTTACACAATTGAGACAAAATGTCAAATGGCTTTTCAAACTACCAAATAATGCTATGAACAGAATTATCTCATTAATATGAATACTGGTATAGATATTCATACATAAATGTACACATTTTAATTTTTGTACTTGCACAGTATCAATACATTTACAGCGTCTAACACTCTAATGTTTATGAATCCTCTGAGAATTAGTCAGAAGTGAAATAGTGGGAATGTTTGCCAGGGCACCGCCACCGGTGACCCAATTTACTCAGACAAAGCCCATATTTATTTATAAACGAAATCCAGGTGGGACTAATAAAAGTGAAGTGATTTGCACTCTTTGTATGGCAGAAATCAATTACTATGCTCGAAACTAATGAAATGCAATTAACACGTTATTGTATTTGTGTGTATATCGAAACCTCAAGCAACTGAAACTGTTAAAATGAGTCAAATGTAGTAACTGCATTAAATAAATGTGATGGTGGTAAACTTTTAATTACCTCTATCCACTATAAATGCCATAAATTCATCCTACTAATTTTATTAATTCAATATCCTATGAATCTCAAAGGATTCATAAACATTTACACGTTTCTACCATTGTATATAGTGCCAAAATTGTAGATCTTGTCAGTTTTATTGCCTGCCTGAGCATGTATGCTGAAACCACACCACATATGAACACTTATGAATACTAATTAGATCACATTAAGAGTGACTTTAAATTTGAATCTCTTGCCTTTTGTTAAAAACAGCGGTCACAAAGCACATTTTTTCCACTACTAACCACTTTACAGTTACCAATAACAACCATCTTACTGGAAAGCAGCACATTCAGTGTTTCAGAGAACTCTTTTGTTGCCGTCTTTCTGCTGTTGAGAGGCTATATTAGTTTTTGTCACCAGTCTTTGGAGACCTCTGTGATTTTATACATGACAGTAGCAGCAAAGATGTTTTACTGTGTAAACTGCCTTTTGTTTTCCTTTCGAAGGTCTTCATTTCTGCTCTTGATTCCATGGACCATAAAAAAATACAAATAAAAACAACACTGCAGTGAGGTCTCTTTACTGCTATGAAATGCCAATACTGTTGCTTTCAGCCGCAGAACACTGCCATAAAACAGAGGCATCAGAACAAACTCCTCTTTCCTCTTTGACACTGACATCTTCATGTGCATCCACACCTCTAACACAATCAACATCAGTGATGCAATATCTATTTTGAAAAATAGAGACATGCTAAAAGATGACTCTGTGGTGGTGTACAGCAAAAGAAAAAAAGACATGTTTTAGGCTGTGTTAGAAATGACACAGAAAGGAGGAACTTGAAATACAATGCTTATTTAAATATGGATGTTTTAGACATGCTTTATTTTAGTGTGTATTAACTAGTTGCTTATCAGCATGCATATTACTAGAATATTAGCCATTTATTAGTAGTAATTAAGCAAATATCAATGCCTCCATGACCTTACTCTACATTCCTAATCCTACCAAATACCTAAACTTAACAACTAATTATTAATTAGCAGCAAATTAGGAATTTATTGAGGGAAAATTCATAGTTCAGTGTTCCCTATTTTGAAGTGTTAGCAAGTATGTATAGTGGATCAAACAAAAAACTGGACGGTGCATGCAGAAAAGGGAATGGGCTGACAAAAGAATGGGTTGAGAAGAGACAATATTTCCAATATTTCCAATATATCCATTATAACCCTGGATCACAGGCTGATGCTGCAGATGCATGTTGTGAATCACAGTTCAGGTGAACAGGCTCCTGACTGACATTGTTTGACATAGCATGGTTGAGAGTGGCGTCTCAGTAAATACATCAGAAGCTGTAGTTAAAGTCGCCTGCTACCCGTGTGCAGTGACTGACAGCCTGGTGACAAGATACAAATGTGAGCCTTCATCACTCGGCACATACATAAACACTCGCCACCCCCGGGCTGCACTTTGAATTGCTAATTCATTTGCCACAAAAAAAAAAAAATGCACTCAGAGAGGGAGAGCTGCCACTTAACATGCCTCCCATCTCCAGACTTCCTACGATGTCATCAGTTCGGGTTGTTTTTTGCTGTCCTGCTGCTGGCGGATGGACTGGACAGTCTTCCATTTTCAGTGGCTTTGATAAGCCTCGATGTGGCACAGTTGGGATGCGGGAGGGGAAATGATCAGTTAGAGATGCTGAAGCTGGGTGCACTGCAGAGAGACTTTGATTGACTTTCCACCGGGGATAAACTGTGTTTGGACTGAACATTGATGGTTTACAGCACTGCTTGAGGAAAACCAGGGGAGTTGATGATGAGAGAAATGATTTACAAGAGAAGAAGTGCTTTTGTTTTGCCATAATATGGACCCTCCAGTCGATATAAATGTGGAAATATCAAACCAAGCCCCTGCTAGGAGCTAAAATCTAGTTCTCGTCCCCTATCTTCTTTTACTTTGTGCCAATTTTAGTCTTAAAAACAACATTCGCAACATAGCTATTTAACTTTAGTAATGTGAAGTACTTCTGAGTGAAGTATTCAGTGGGAAATAATGACCAACAACAACAAACAGTCGCATCCATCTATATCAGGATGCTATTTCTGAATACAAGAGGAGTAAAGCATCTTATACTTTTCTTTTAATTACTTAATTTACTCACAACCATTTTAGTAACACTTTATTTTAAGGTGCCCTTGTTACACGTTATAATGAATGACATTTATATAGCACTTTTACTGTGTATTGCCACACACCCAAAGCGCATTACAATCGTGCGTGTGTGTGTGTGTGTTTGGGGGGGGTCTCTTCTCAAACCACCACCAGTGTGCAGCATCCACCTGGAAGATGCGACGGCAGCCACAGGACAACAGCACCAGTGCGCTCAGAGAGAGATACAGCCAATCAATGGGTGGGGATTATTGGGAGGCCATGATAGACAAGGGCCAATGGGAATTTGGCCAGGACACCGGGGTTACACCCCTACTCTTTACGATGAGTGTCATGGGATTTTTAATGACCAGAGAGTCAGGGCCTCGGTTTAACGTCTTATCCGAAAGACGGTACTCTTTTGACAGTATAGTGTCCCCGTCACTATACTGGGGCATTAGGACCCACACAGACCACAAGGTGAGCACCCCCTGCTGGCCTCTCTAACACCTCTACCAACAGCAACCTAGTTTACCCAGGAGGTTTCCCATCCAGGTACTGACCAGGCTCAACCCTGCTTAGCTTCAGTGGGCAACCAGGCTTTGGGCTGCAGGGTGATATGGCTGTGGCATTACATGTACTCACTATAATAATAACAATATATTTTGCGTAATTACATGCAAGTAACCCTAAACCAAACCCTAACCGTGACCCTAACGATATAGTAAATACATGTAGATATGATATGATATGATATGATATGATATGATTCAGAACTTAAATGTACACCTTAAAATAAAGTGTAACCTTGTTTTCAGGTATTTTCCCCACTTTCTATGTTGTGTGAGGAGCTCTTCGCAATTGTTTTCTTTAATATTACTCATTAAAGCACGATAAATTACATTTTGGGCTTTATTCACTCCAGAAGTGCATGGAGAATGAATTTTATTTTTATCATGATTTTCAAGTTTTATCAATAAGCCTAGACTTTTGTCAAATACACACAGCCTATTGTGTGCAAATGTAACAAGGCTTAAAAACATGTTCAGTTCACAATTTAATTGGGATAACTTAGCCGGGTCGCATTATCTCAGTCTAAAATGGCTCATGGGCTCAGGCCCTGATGTTGGAAGAGTCACGCTGGGAAATTTGATTAAACTGGGTGAATTAGTTTTTTTCAATATTTCAATGAGAGTAAATCACTGCTAAGTAAAGCTTGAAATACATCCAGAAGTTGTTGCGAGTCAGCCAAAGGTTCCAACTTTATCAAAAATATATATATAAGTATTATTATCAGCGATTTCTAGTCATAGTATTATAAGTGCAATCTGGTTTACAATTACAACCTGAGGATGGCAGGTTTAATAGAAATTCATCGCATGCGGGAAGAGCAATCTGCACTTCTGTACTTGATTGTTCTCTGCTTATGCCGTACATGTTAACATATGCCAAAACAAGATTTTATAATTGATGTGATACCTATGTGGGTACATTCTGCAACAGATGGGTTCCACCAGGTTTGAAATAGATGGGATTAGCCAGAGAGCAGCCTCGTCCTTTATGGAGAGATCTTTGTGTTCTGGCCAGGGCTCTGTCTGGGGACTTGTGCCTTGGCTTGTGGGGGGAACAGATGGGTTTACCCATCTGATGCACGTACATGCAGCACTGGCTCATATAATTCCATTCATCTTTTAAACAAGTTTGGTGAATAATCAATTTCAGGCAATTCAATAACAAAATGCTTGGGTCAGGAAATGAAGATATGAAGTGGTTGTTAATTTGCTGAAAGGCCTTTTGTACAGAACATCAATAGCATGCGGCATGAACTTCAGCAACTCAACATTACAAGGCTTTGGCTTTCTGCATTTATGAACTTTGTGGTTCAACAAACCATCTTCTCCATATGGAACAATTAAAGCTTGTCTCTGGGAGCCTCTTAGGAAGAGATTTCCATCTGCTTGCCAGGTATGCAACACATCTTCCACATTTGTCATCTATTGTGAGTCTCTCTTGTGCTCCAGAACGTGAAATGTTAATGCATAAATGACCAAAAGAAGATTTCCAAATCCAAAGACCAGAAAAGACAGAACTATAAAGCACTGAGTGAAAAACATCAACCTCTAACACTAATTTGTAAGGAAGTGAAAAGCTCAGACAATTGTACGATGACAAAGTTTCTCTTTTCATCATACTGATTACAGTTTTTCAGTGCATTTGGCCATTTTCTTTGAAAACAACCAGAGTACAGTCTGGGAAATGTGGCATAGAGAAAACATCTGCAGAGCGCACATATAAACTCTAGATAGACATAAGGGTAAACACCGCCGAGGTAGCCTGTGATTAAGCAAAACTCGACATTAAAGCGCCTCTGACAGGCTTTAAAGCATTTTAAGAAACTCCAGGCATGGTTTGAGAACCTACAGAGAATGCGAAATGATCAGGCCTCCACACACTCCATAATCTCCATGACTCTCCACACTAAAGCTGATAAATTGTATTAGATTTCCCTTTAATACACAAGGCTAGGACCGAGCCAGCCTCTGAAGTTTGGGCACATCTCTTTTCCCCAGACACAGTGTCTGGGGTGACATGAGGAATTTAACTCAAACTCCGATAGGAACACACCAATCAGGTAGATGTATTACAGGCCTGACTTGATCAACAGATCTTGTACTCCGCTCTACAAGCACCCACTCCACATCCAATTTTTATTTATCTGTTTTTTACCTCTCCCTCACAATCTAAGAACTCTTGTGCTATTCTATCTTTTTTTTTCTACCAACGAATAGGCAGGTTGGCTTGCACAGCTCTATAATGATTCAACAAGCATACTCCCTTTAGTGTGGAAGCCACAACATTCATGTAGCCTCTCGCAAGTCCACTAACAGGTGAGTTGATAGAATTCAAAGCAGGTTCCAGTCGAGCTCGGAGTCAGTCGGGACACTGCTTAACATTCAAATCATGAGGCTTCTGGCTAGTTTTAAAAAAGAAATGTCAGGTCATTATAGATTGCAATTTTTGCCTGAGTAAAATGAATACATGAAATCTTTATTACCCACCAGACACCGAGCAGGGGTGGAGCGACAGCTTCAGAATAACTCTGATTCTATTCTCTCCCGGCTTCCCTGGGCACATCAGAGAAAGTTTTCCCTTCCCCCCCCCCCCAAATCCCCCCCAATCCCCCCCCTCAAGCTTCTTTTACAAGTTCTCGGGCCTGTCATGTCAGGGTCATTCTCTAATCACGCAAGGGCTTGATCAAAGCACCAGGAGTGAGGAAAGGAACACAGAGCCTAATTTCTCAGAGGGCAGGAATTAATACCACTCCCCTGTCAGCGCAGAAACCCCAGCCCACCCTTTTCCACCCCTTCCAGCCTCTCACCGGGCCTGACGGCTCCCACACCTGTTGTAATCAGGATGATTAAGTACATAAGGACAATCCCAAATATACTCTCGCCAGATAGATGATAGAGCCGATAACGGATAGAGGCTTGCCAGAGCCTCTGAGCAAACTGATTAAAAAGCTTCTAAAGTTTGGGACTCTCTGGAATGAGCTTGCTTCGAATCCCAACATTAGTATGTTACAGAATGCACTCTTTTATCTTGTCCTGTGAGCAAGAATGGTTATCATTGTTGAAAAAGATTTGTGGAAACCAGCCAGGCATGACTCAACAGAGGAACAAACAGAGATGTTAATTGGTCAATTAAAGCAACTCTTTGTAAAACGGACTAAACTGGACACTTAACTGATTCACATATTCACCTGCTTCCAAGAGTCCAGTTTTCCAGTAAAACTGCCCACCTGCAACATCCTCCAGCATGACTGGTTTGGCAGTGGGTCAGTAATGGTGTGGGGTGGCATTTCTTTGGAGGGCCGCATAGCCCTCCGTGGGCTCGCCAGAGGTAGCCTGACTGCCATTAGGTAGGTTCCCCAGACCTGAATCCAATTGAGCACATCTGGGACATCATGTCTCGCTCCATCCACCAATGCCACGTTGCACCACAGACTGTCCAGGAGTTGGCGGATGCTTTAGTCCAGGTCTGGTAGGAGATCCCTCAGGAGACCATATTTGTTGTCAGCACATTCAACTATGTAAATAACAAAGTATTTAATAAGAATATTTCATTCATTCAGATCTAGGATGTGTTGTTTTAGTGTTCCCTTTATTTTTTGAGCAGTGTATATTCACATTGCTTTGCATTATACTGTAAAAATGTTGAATGTAATTTAATGTAAAATGTTGCATGCATTTCTAAGTGACAAATGCTTAATTAAAATACATACATAAGCTTTACAAAGTTCTGCATCTGCACTGTAAAAGTTAGATACACATTATGACATTAAGTTGGCTGCACACAGAAAATGAATAGGGTCAGAAAATGATTAGGCAGAATTTAAATGTTTTCCAAATTTATAAAGAGCGTAGTTAATAAATGCAAATGACTAATATATAAGAATTATAAATAAAAGCATTAGAAATTCAGAAATTCAAAAATATAAAAATAAAAGTGACTACAAATTGTAATTATGATTAAATAATATATAAAACAACATTTTAATATTATTTTTATTATTATTTAAATATGTTATTATTAATTATTTAAAAGTTGTCTATCATGGTCTCCCAGATGGAATTCCCTGTATATTTATATTTACATGTATATTTTTTGGCTGAACACCTACATTTAGAATTGTTGGGATGTGTTTTGTTATTTTTAATAGTTAAGCATTTTCATTATAACAGCTTCCTACACTCTCAGAAATAAAGGCACAAAAGCTGTCATCGGGGCAGTAACTTTTCAAAAGGGACATGTTTGTACCAAAAGGGTCCATTTTGGTACCTTAAAGGTACATATTAGTAATAATATCTGAACCCAACAGTTCCAAAAGTGTACCTTTTGAAAAGGTACCGGCCCAGTGACAGCTTTTGTACCTTTATTTCTGAGAGTGTAGGTTTAGCTTGAAATGCTAAAACCAGCATACACAACACATTCTGCTTTCACCGCTTGGTTTGAGCAGGCCGATAACCAGCCCAAAAACCATTCTGGGTGCAGTGCTTTATACAGTATGTTAACAACCAAATGGAAAGATCACATACTGTCTTTGGAGGGTATTTTTGACCCATGCATGAAACACGCAGAGAAGGCAGCATAGCTGGGTGAGACATCTCACCTCCATTATTGGTTTTCTGCTAATGAGAAAGGTGAGAAATACGTCTTGCAGGGTCAAATCAAAGTACTTCAAAGCTTGTCTGCATCATCTATGCCTACAGTATCCTTTTGCAGCACACCAGAGACTGTCGAGTTGAGTTATCAAGGTCAAATTAAAGAGTTGATACCGCTGGGCCAATCTCACATCCACCATTACTCTCTTCTCATGCCCCATGGTGAGTCCTCTCAATACAGGCTCTTTGGGAGGCCTAGCATGACACAAAAACCACTAGAGACTGGGGTGGACTGACATTCACTTCATCTTCCGAAACGGCACTAATTTGACCAGATGTTGAGAGCATGAAAGAAGCATCGCATTTACAGTATCCGCTCATCTAAGTGTCGACTGCTTTATGGGCCTCTGTGCCCTAATGATGGGCAGGTTATTTGATTCTTGCGATTGTACATGCCCCGCTGTCAACAAGCCCCTTGACTCCTTTCGTTTGCTGCTCCGGTGAGCAGGGACACTTATCTGCGAGAAATGAAATCAAGGGTAATTGCATGTTCATGCCACAGAAAACGCCGACTACCAGACAGCGGGAGACTCCTTCCTTTCGCCAAATTATCCTGCTAACAGTCTGCTTCCAACTTGCTCTGTTAAACATCCTGTAGAAGATTTTCCTGGCTCTGTATGTACAATTTAATACAAATCTTTCTCTCAGTCAGTCTCTCCCTAGCGTTCTCTATTTCTGTCGTATATACCTGCCAGGGGCATTTTCTTTGAGAAGAGATGCAGTGAAAATTCCAAAGAAAATATTTGGATGAGAAAAAAAAAATAAACAGTGCACAAATAAATAAAAACAAATATTATGACATTTGAGATTAAATTATGTGTAAATCACTCATTTTTGTGTAATAAGTGAGCAGTCCAGCAGTGAAACAATCATATGTTTGCCCAGGTGAGGGAGAAACGCATTGTACTGCATAAATCACTGTGATTGGCAGTCAGTTTTATAATGCCTGCCTATCATTTTCAAAAATAGCCCAGAAATTAAATTGCTGTACTGGTAAACATGGACAGTTTAATTGCAAAATAAATAACTCACTAATTTATCACCCCTTTCACCCTAAATGGAAATAACTTATTATCTGTTAACCACTTAGTTTGGTAGATTAAAATCACCTTTGTCTGTGACCTTCATGACAAATGTGGCATTTACAGAATATTTAATAACTAATGGCCCACAAAAAAGTCAAAGAACAGTTATTAATATGTAATAACATACTAAAGATAAAAGAAATAGTCTTATTAATGTAATGTTGTATAATTAAGAAAAAAAAAAGTGAATAAAATTTCATACTTTGATACAACTTGGTTTTAATAAAAAGTGTATCAATATAAACAAGCAATAAATAAATAAATACATTCCTGAGCATTAATAATATAAATGGTGAAGCATATGGCTTTAACCCATTAACCCATAAACATCAAATGAAACTGGAACATGAATTTACAATGGACTAAAAATCCAAACAAAGAGACCATCTGCATTCCAGAAGTCCATCAAGTCGGTTGACAGTGAAAATACACTAATAACATTGCATGCAAAATAATTAAAAAACATAGAGCAAGCTTACTATATAAAGTTAATTTCTGAGTCAACAACCTTGTGGACATCCCTGAACGTACAAGAAGTTGTTTCTATTCAGTTAAGGTAAAGATGCTGCATGTTTAATTCATTCTGAGCTTTTCAAACCAGAGTTCACGGGCTCTTACATATTCCAAGCAGGCAGACCGACATGGTCCCATTCTTGCTCCGTGGTTCACACCTTTTGTCTGCAAACCCTCACACTCCTATTTTAATGAAATGCTAATCCCAAGCAAGTTATTCCACTGTTTGGGTTGGAAATGCTTTTATTTATGTAACATCCAAGTACATGTTCTGTCTACAGAGATCAAGCCACACTCCAAGAGCTGCATTCATAAAAAAGAGAAAGAGAGAAACAGAAAGAGAGAGAGAGTGAAAGAGAGAAAGGTGACCTCGTCGTGAGCTTCATTACACCTGCTGCGTTGCTGCCTTTTCATGTATAATCTAAAGCTTTCCACTCAGTTTCACTGACTCATTTCTATGTGGTTTCATTATTGGTTCAAAAGTTGTCAAAGAGGGACTTTGTGAATGCTGTGGTTCCATTAAATCTGAAGGCAGCCTGAAATATGCAGTATTTCTCACTAAGAAATTTGCTTTTTGAGGTAAACAAAAAATTGAAAGAAAACCCTACAGAGATTCCTTTATGTCACTGCAGATGAACATGTAGTGTTATTTACAGTAATCTCTTCCAAGTCTGTTACTGTGACTGATTGAGATTAATTACATTAGCAAAATTTACTCAAAACCCATAGATGTAATAAATAAATAAATAAATAATACAATTATATTTTATGGTCAAAAAACCCAAAAAACAACAAGAAAAAACTGTATTTTAGACTAATTTTACAATTATTTTGGTTAAAACAAGATGAATTTTCAGAGGGAAAAGACATCAAGCCATGGTTTAAAATAAATAAATCATGCAATTATTTTAATAATTAAATCTTAATTTATTTAAATATAAATGTAATAAAATGTATGCTTAAATCAAGAAAAAACAATTAGATACTTGGGAAATAAAACCTAATGAAAGATATGTTAATACTTGGACTCAGGACTTGGACACAAACTTGATATGATTTAAATTCAGACATGAATCAACGTTATGCATAACATTAAATAATAACAGATCTTAAACATCTCTTACTAAAATGCAACTGGTTAAGAAGACTCAGACATGACAAGGTTGACACCAACCCAACACTAATATATTATTTCCAAAAATAATAATTGTCTTAATATCATATAGAATTTGGCTTTGTAAAAGTAAATTTTTAACTGATAAACAAGACAAAAAATATTGATACACTACTGGATTGTAGTGTAGTTTGCTAGCTTACAAATATCTTTCAAATACAGCTTATAAACTACAAGCAGAATTTCTTTCCAAAGGCCCTTGCTCATCATTGCTCTTTGTTAGCTGTCGAAGCTGCATGGGAAGAACCTGCTCCCGACTGCTCAGCTCACACCATGGAATATGACGTTTACACTATAATATCACCTTCAGAAAACACACATTCACTCTCTACTTGGCAAATGGGATTCTGAGCTTCATTCACGGGGCTTATGCATATAAACGAAATGTTAACATGTTCTTCATTTTCCCAAGAACAGGGCATGAAGGTCAAGAACGAAGAAAAGAGAGGGGAAAAATTGCACCGTGATTTGTGACTGAACAGCTGTGACATTTATTCCTGGTCTTAACGGATCCTTCCTGAGGTGCTCCATTAGCTGTTCTTTAATCCCAACGAGAATGTCAAGGGCAATTGTAAACACGAGCCAGACTTCTATACCTCATTAAAAAATGTATTTTATTTTAAATGACGCCCTTATCATTCGCCACGTAACAAAACAAAGCAGGATGAGGCATCATTTTAATTTTGCAGTTCTTGTTGACATTTTGCTATTTTGGTATTGCGGTTTGGGAAATATGCTACATGGATGAGGGCAACTTCTGTTCTGACAATTTTTTGTGGCCACAAATGCAAAACCCAAATAAATGAAAGCAGCATCGTGCAGAGCTCCCTCCAAAAAGGGCACAGAGCGAAAATTTCAGAACTCTCAGGAGTGACGTTATGAAGCTAATTTGAAATTAATTAACAAGGACTAGAGTTCTTTTGTTTTGAAGGATTTCCCATTTTAAAATGAACAGGTGTACTCTGCATGAAACACTTACCAAACAGAAATCAATCCATTTGTTCTGCTTCCTGCTACAGAAAGTGCAAACAAATTCCTCGCACAATTCCACAGTGAGTCAAGCAATTGTTTGCTTTTACATTTTATATCGAGCTCATAAACAGAGCTCATTCTGCAAGGGAAAGCCAGGGACATGACACGATATTAACAGCCCAGCATCTCTCTCCGTCTCTCCTGGGACACAAGTGTTAATCGGAGCCATCAGGTCCTTTCCTGCTGGATCAATGTCAGCACAAATTTCAGATTGCTTTCCTGATGCACGCCAACTTATCTGTGATTCAACTTTAATAGGTTATTGAACGGCACAAGCATTTAGGGAGCAGGGCCGTATTTCAAGTTATTGACAATCAAATCCACACAACTTTCTCATTACCATACATTAGGACAAACAGAATTAATCTTTGGGGGCACGGTCAGGTGAAAGGACAACACTATGATTGAAAGAGGTCACAACCTGGCTTGTAGAAAAATAAATTACTAATATCCAGTTGAGTTTGGAATGACGACTTTCTATCATACGTTTAGTTAAAAATATTTTTCAGAACAAACATAAGAATTATACCAATGTCCAAGTATAGTGGGATCCAGAAGTCTCCCACCACATTAAACATTTCTTAACCCTCTGGGGTCTGAGGTGATTTTGGGGCCCTTGAGATGTTTGGACATGCTCTGATATTTGGGCTTTTTTCAGCTACTTATAACATACTATATTGACCAACATGTATTTTTCATGTAATCAGCAGAAACTGTGCTACAATAATATGTGACCAAAATGAATGTACATGTTCGCATTTTTTAGGAAAAAAATATTATGTGTGGTTAGTAAGTTTATTATTAAGTGCACTATTATTTGTAATTGTTAAAAAATACACTACTGTTACTGTTGGGGGTCAGTGCTTTATTTATTTATATATTTTTTTAAAGAAGTTAATACTTTATTACACAAGAACACATTATTATAATTATTTTTTTTATTACAGTAAAGTCATTGGTTACAAAATACAATAATAAATAATGTTCATTTAAATGTTATATTCATATTCATAGTTTTCTTAAAAATATTAAGCAGAATATTAGATAACACTTTATTATAGGGACAATTTCTTACTATTAACTGCATATTAATTGCATATCAGCATGCCTACATTGGTTGTTTATTAGTACTTGTATTTGGGATTGACTACCGTATTTTCTTTACAGATGTGAGTCTCGAAATGTTTCGTTCACACAGCAGCTTTTAGCTGTGTTTAGAATTCAGTCTGAATGAACATGCAACGGGAGTCAAAAAAAACATATTGACCCCAGACTTCTGAATGGACGTCTATGTTACATTAAAGCTTTAGCATTAAACCAGACAAATGTGAAATATAAACATTTCCACTAGTGGTCTCAGACTAATGGGATGCCACTGTATGTAGAAAGTGGTGTCTAAAATATGTCTAACTGAATATCGAACACTGAATGTGTTCCCTCCGTCGGTTATGAACGTGTCAAAAACACTGGGTGGCCGTTTAGTGGGTCCCAGCTGCTGCCAGCAGTTCTTATACTGCAAATGCCCGCCATGGCCTTGAATCACACAGAGCAAATTTCACATCAAAAGCAAGAGACTTCACACAGGCGCCGAACTGACGGTGCTCTCTCAGAGCTGAGGGAGGATGTGGGAAACCTTTTCTAAAAGAAGACTGAGCTACATACATCTACTGTCTGGGAGTAAAAATGTATTACAACAAAAGCAATTCCCTAAAAAAAAAAGGCTCAATTTTCTTCCTGTCCTTCAAACTCGGTTGAACGCTAAAAGAAGAAAATGGGACAGGATAGGTAACCACAATTATGATTTACATATTAACATCAGGGCTGTGTTTTGGCTGGTTCTGTGACCACAAACAGCTTTAGCCTACAGCATGTGTGACTGCAGCTTACTGTAGTAAACAGCCTCAGCCATTAGTGCTCCAAAGGTGTCAAAAAATTTTCACTCAGTATGTCAGTGCCCTGATTATCAACACTGAAATCCTGCTGGCTGCTGCAAACTCACCTGCATTTCTCCTGAAGGTGCTCTACACGACCATTTATTTTAATAACTGAATTCATAACTAGCCTCATTGCAAACAAGAACCTTAGCTGCACAGATAAAAGAAGGCAGTTTAAAAGTTAGCATCCATTCCCGCTTTTTTTTTTTTTTGCTAAATTACAAAACAATTACGCTCCACAAGGTCATTTCCAATGCACAGTCATGCAATTTTCATACTATGGGCCTTTAAAGAACACAGCTGAATAAATAGATGCTGCATCACTTCATTTCACTGTGCGGCATGATGCAAAGTAATTTTGTCCTTTCTAGTGGCTTCATTACAGTCTAATGTGTTCTTCAGGACACTTCATAACCAAAATGTACTTGGATGGGAAAATGAGGGGTGGCGAATCAAGCAGAGCTTGATGAATTAGATGACATTTCCATGCATCTGAAGGTCGAGTGGTTAGTCAACATCGGTGAAACCTTGAGATGAATGACTGGCTGATGCACCGCGTACCTCACTGTGAACGTCATTGTCCACTTGGAGGAAAACACATAGGGAGGTTTGTGTACATATAGACTATAAGCCATTGTACTCAAATGGATGAGTCTCTTTAATCGTGTAAAGGAATCATTTTGTGTGTGTTTACGCGTGCCTAGGGCCTTTATAGATAGTTAGTTGTCCAAAGTGGCCCATTCTAAGCTCCTCGTTAAGACTCGCTTGTTGCCAGATAATTACAGTCACGCAGGAGCATTTTCAGTATCATTTACCACACGCAATGCCGCTTATTAGTTGTAACAAATAAACATACTGAATAAAATTACTAGAGAGTTACTGTAGATTATTTTCAGCCAGATGGATCTAGCTAAGTTTACAATACCCACACCAAACGTGTCTTGATAAATTTTCATAAGCCCCATCAAATATCAAATAAAAACAGCTCTACCAATGGACCAATGAAAGTCCATAAAGACTGAAATTAACGCAAATTAACTAAAACTGTTAATCCACAAAGTGTATCCATTTCACTGCTGCTTGCAAAAGAAAAACAAAATGACACTCCCCTGTGGAAGCTTGTGTTGAAGAGCCTTCAGCTCTGCTATCTGTGCTGAGAGAGAGAAAGAGGGTGAAGAGGAGAGGTGCAGCATTCTGCATTCGTCTCCTGAGGGAAGGATTAAAGCAAAGAGGTCTGTTGCTCAAAACAGAGATGAACATATTCGCTCTTTGTTTGACTGGGAAGGTTTAGATTCATTGTGTGAGCACGAGATGAAAATACTCAGTTTGTTTGACTGCATGATTTGGATTTATTGTATACAGGCGATTTTTGATAAACAGCTGATTGTGTGCTCATAGTTTCATAGCAGTTCGACATTTTTATTTACTTTCTTTATAATGAAGACCAATTAGGACGTGGCATAACATGTGGCCAGGTATGGTGTTCAATATGGAATTTGCGTTCTGCATTTAACCCATCCAAGTGCACACACACACACACAGCAGTGAGAAGTGAACAACCACACATACACACACACACTGTGAACACACAGCCGGAGCAGTGGGCAGCCAGTGCAATTGGGGGTTCGGTGCCTTACTCAAGGGTCTCACCAGAGTTGTAGTATTGAAGGTGGAGAAAACGCTGGTTATTCCCTCCCCCCACCCACAATCGCTGCCGGAACTGGGACTTGAACCCGTGACCTTCAGGTTACAGGTCCGACTCTCTATCCGACCCGTCTCTATATCGGACCCATCTGCACAAGGATTTACGGTTATCAACACAAATTTTACAAAACAATACACTCTGTGCGTGCAAGTGTACAAACAAACCCCAAAGATCAGCAAAAGGCAGTGCCAAGTGTATGACATTCGACATAATTCATAGCACAGGGTAATCGTCCAACCAAGCAAACATGCCAGCCCTTCATGCTCTGCTAGACCGCAGACCAGAATACACTGAGTGACATTTATGTTCTTTTATTTTCCGCTTTAATGTTGCCTAACCCTCTCCGCACTGACATTTCCATGCACTAAGCAGAACAAAGATTTTCACTTGTGCGATTCATTTGATATTTAAGCATATGCTGCTTTTTCACACAGTAATTAAACCGTGGCAGCGAAGGCAGAGGAGAAACACACATCCATTACCAGGACCAGCCTGCTCACAAGTCCTGATGAATTTTTAACATGTATTGTGTAGCTGGTAAGATTTCAGGATTTTAGTCTTAGGGAAATTGAAGCTCCTTGTGCATGATGGTACAACAATATTACAATATTAACAAATTTTCAGCATCATTACACCAGTCTATAGCATCACATCAGTCAATTAAATTGGGGAAAAAATAATAATAAAATAGCATTTTTTAAATAATATACTAAACTAAACCAGAATATAAATACATAATAAAACATGCATAGCATTTAAATATTTAAAGGATGGAAGACATGGATCTAAACCTCTCCTAGACGAGGCCTAGCAACATCTATGATTTGTGGTGACATATTTGACGTGTGGCTCAGAAACTGGCCGCAGAGTATCATGGTGCACTCCGATTAAAATCCAGTCAGATACCAAAGACAGACGAGCACTGCGCTCCTCTTCAGGGCTTATCACTTTCTTATTGCCTCTAAGCCACGGGGAAGGGGAAGTTCTGAATGAAAAATAAGCTGGAACAGAATTTCTTGCGGCATATGTAAACAGCGTGCCAAAGAATATATCCATCTTTCTGCATTAGCTTATTTTACTGGTAAGCGTGCATTTAGCTCTATGCAAAATTGCAAATGTATCCATACGGATGGGTTTCTCCTCATTATCAAACACAGCAGACTTCCCGCCAAAACCAGAGGAACAAGATAATTAGTCATGCCGGGCTAGGGCCTGGGAAGCAATCTGACAGAGGAATATATTGATTTAGGAGGGAGGGTGAAGCAAACAGCCGAAGTTAGGGGTTACTATCAATCTTCTCCTCCAAGTCTATCAGTATATGATGAAGCACGTATGTGCGCTCGCTCACATACACTCGTTCCAACAGCTCACCGGACAGCTTGTCAGAAAGAGACAAATGTAAGTGGGAACTAATGTCTCTGTGGACTCTGGAGGGAGTTTACAGCCTCCAAACATTAGGGCCCTGCTTTTTTTCACCAAGTTTAAAGCTATCCCTTGAGCCGTAGACTTTTCGGATGTAGTCGGCTTGCTAAATCGGAGGATGATGAGAGGAACGGTAACAGGGAAAAAAAAATCCCTGCGAGTGAAATGCCGCCTCTGCATTCATAATACAGCGATCAGTCTCAGGTGTGGGTTGTCTTATGGAATGCCGCTGCTGATGTGTTTAGTGTAAAGAGCGCTGATCTATTTGCCGGGGATTCAAATAGCCCCGCTGTGATTGGTTGTGTGTGCGTGTGTATGTGTGTTTGCTCCGTCTGTCCTTGTCTCCTTCACACAAACATAAACACTTACAATAGTCCCCACGTCCCCTAAAAGCAGGAATGGCTTGAGGATAAGTATGTTTACAGCTATGCCTCTCTCATGCAATTGCGTCTCCGTGCATCAGCAGGCGTGCTGAAGGAGAGATAAACTGTTATGCGGGCAGCTGAAGTCTGAGGCTTTGAGCGGAGGATTTTAATGTATTGGTAGTTCAGCGGTTCAATAATCTGTGGAGACCTGCGACAGCGGAACTGGGCGGCTAATTGACGGGCTGTTTGGACAGAGCTGCGGGAACGCGGTCACTTTCACGCTCCCTCAGTCCTGTGTTTCTGTCAGGAAGACGGAAGAAGGAGCGGGGGGAACGCCGAGAAGAGCCAGACGTTGAGCCCGCAGGGGGACCTGATGTCACTCACACAGCACAGAGCTCTTGGAGAGAAAGACATCCTACCTCAGGAGTGGAGAGTGCCAGCTCCTCGCTAACACAATGTGAAACACCTGTTACTGCCAAAAGTCCTCGCATGTCTTGTACCTCAAGCAGACTCAACACCGCTCCATCTCCAGAACTTTTGGCTGCTTCTAGAGCTAGTGTACTCGTGCTTCACTTTTGCACAACACCTGAACAAGATTGTCGTTTTAGTAAAGTAGACAGATGAAAAGAAAACTGTGGGATTAGGACTTGGCGCGAGCTGGATTCGAACCCATGTTTCTCACATGAGCACTATGGCTCAATGTGTCTGAAGCAAGGAGGTCTATAATACTAGAAAAAGCTATATGTTAACATGCAGCAATGACACTTAATTGATTGGCATCTGAAAGCAGTGAAGTATGCCTTTTAAAACAGGCAAAACATTTCATTAGCAACCGTCCTGAACAGTAATACGAAAAGCAGCAGAAAGTCAATTTCACACATTTAAGAGCCCTCTAAAAATACCTACTGTAATATAATAAAACATTTGTAAATTGATATGAATAAATTTAGGATCGGTAAGTATTTTTTTAAGGAATTAATATTTTGATGCCACAAGGACAAAATTGACAGCAAAGATATTTTAATGTTACAAAAGAATTCTATCTCAAATATGAAATAATTACTTCCTTTTTGGATTTGGTGTTCCTGGTCAAAAATGCCCAGCCTTTCAAAAATTGCTCATAAATCTCCTAATATGCTATATTATCACCAAAACCTGGTTTCAATCTCAGTTTTGAACACCACAAGTGTAACAAGGTGGAGAAAAAAAAATCTCTAAAAAGAACAAAAACTATCAATTTTTCAGAAAAACAAAATTTAAGCAGCAACTGGGTTCAACATTAATAATGTTTCTTAAATCAGTATTAGAATGATTTCTGAAGGGTCATGACACTGGACAATGAAGACAGGAGTGATGTCTGCGGAAAATTCAACTTCAACACAAGGGAAAAAAATACCATTTTAAAATATATTCAAATAATAATGAAAAAAATATTAAAATATTACTATTTTTATTCAAACAAAAATCTTAACCCACAAATTGTGAATGCAAGTTTTATTAATATTTAGATATAATTTCTCCACTAAATAAATAAATAAATAAAATCCAGAGCGTGGACGCTAGTCATGTCATCTACCAACACATGCTAAACCAGCTAAACCTTGACCTATTGGTCTGGAGCATATGTGTTAACAACTAGGTCACAGCACTAACCACAGGACAGAAATATGCTATTTGAATTTACTCTATAATGAAGCAGCAATGCTGCAAAATCCAGACAATACATCTGACATTTTGACTCTGAAGTGGCTTGTTATATTAAAAGCATGTCACTAGGAGTCCTTCCCTCACATATTCAGCTCTTTTAAATCTATTAAAGCATGTGCCTCTCAACACTTCTGTTCCAGACTGACATGAAAAATGCTAACAGTGGCCATAGAATAAAGCCTGTTCTCACCCTGGGCTTTAGATCAATCTAGGTCAGTGTCACTCAGTTATCCATAGGAATATATGCACAAGGGATGTGTCCTTGCTTAAAACTAAATCAGAAAATACATCTGCAAACAGAGCAAGCAGGAGAGCAAACACACACAGTGGAGCAGGCTAAAAGGACCAAAGACCTCCGTGTATGTGCTGGACTGAGCTAAACCACTCACAATCCCCTTCACCACCAGGAGCTGACAGTTAGGTGGAAAGGAAAATTGAAGCACAGCTATTTATATTCAATTATGTCTAAACATCTTATTATGATATCTATTGTGAGCAATTATCATGAGTCAATAACAGCTGAGTGTTTTAATTATACCCCATGTCGAGGGGAACAGAAAGCAAACAATGCTGCAAATCGCACACACGTACAAACATGCAAGCAGAAAGTGTTTTTCTATCATGATGAGGACTTTCCGATGCCTATTGTTGTTATACTAAACTAATATTATTTTCTATCCCCCCAATCCTAAATCTAACTCTCGCATAAACCTTTTTGCATGTCTGTTATTTTAATAAGATTTAGTATGATTGTTAAGCTAATAAAGCTGATTTCAGGTTTTACAGTGCTTGTAATTCCAAATATTCTAAAATTAAATTACAATAATTCCAAATTTTGCTAATGTTTTTCTATTTTCAAAAGTAAAAACAAGTATTGTAGCACAGAGATTGCATAAGTACATTTATTCATCAACCATAATTGCTTATAGTACCAACAATATTCTTGGATTTATGAGAGTTTGTGACTGAGAAGTTTTGCTCACAGATTTAAAAAGTGGCAAACAATGGTTGCACGGATGAACACACACTTGCTGTATGACACTTTCACAATAACACAAATGAGATTGCTAAACTCCAACTAAGTTTTCAGATCATCAGCAGTTTCTGTAGAGCTGTGCCAAAAATGTGTCTATTTAAGAGAAAATGTTTTTGTTTGTTTTTTTAAATTTTTTCTGGGGAGGAGTGGTGATTTAAACTCTTGCATCTGGCAACCCCAAGCATGTAAGCTGGTGGATTCTTGTTACCAATGCAAGCAAACGGAAATGTCAATAGAAAAAAAAATACTACTGTTCCAATATCGTCATAATCGAAAGAAGCAGAAATGGCGATCATGGTGAAAATACAATTAATCATCCAGCCCTACCTTGAAATATGATTTGTACCGGTTTTAACCTCTGAAAGTAAATCAAAAACATACTCATTTTAAGAGAATATAGTTTTTTTTTTTTAACACTTTAGACTGTTGTTCTTACGATTTTAAATGCATGTCCTGCATGTCATTTGCAGTTAAGCTTTCTAGGAAGAAGAAATTCTTATTTTCACAAAGTAAGACAAAATGCTACATTAATTTGAATGCAGTTATGTAAGTCTTTTACATCTGAGGCAAAATGGAAATGCTATTTTTATTTAACATCAGCATAAATCAAAGACCATAAATTAAACATTTGTGCTTTGCAAACAACGAACAAATATGAAATGAATTTTGATTTTTTTTACCCTTTAGTTTGATGATAAAACATTGTGATGATCTATGATGCAGACATTTGAAAGTACCTCTGTTCTTTTGATATAATGATTATTGTTGCAGTGTTTCTGAATGGGAAGAGCTCTAGGACATTGGGCGTGGGAATGACAAATGAACAGCTCATATTACGAGTGCAATTGCTGAAACCAAGTAGTGGGGCTAAATGCCAGGGATGTGATTGATCGAAAATATACCGCTTTCCCTGCTGATGCAGTCATTAAATAAACGCAGCATCTGGAATAGGCTAGACACGAACACGCGGTGTGCTCTTTTCCTCAGGCAAGCGATCCACACACACCCAGAGGCCAACAAGCTCAGCTAAGGTCATCTCTTACACTTTATGCTAAAAATATCAGCCGGTTTGCTGTTAATACGAAGCTTCCAGGATAGTCGCAGTGATCCTGTTTACTCTTACATCTGCAATCTAGTCACACTGGAGAGGCTAAAGAGACGCTTCTCAGAAATTGCTCCTTGTTTTTCTGCCCGGGTTGCGCAGCCCGTGGGATGGAGGAAGTGTCTCGTCATGCGTGGAGACAGCAAGATGCCTGTAACTAATCTAACTGACAGCCTCTCAGACACAGATCACAGGGCTGATGGGAGAGAACGGTGGAGCAGGGAACTTTCCAAGCAGATTAATTCATAAAGAGTCCTTCTGTGGCTGGCCAGAGGCCCGTGCTGACATGGGCTAGCCCATCCCATCTTCAGAGACAAATACTTATTAAAGGAACAGGTCACTTAAAATTTATATATATATATATATATAAAACCTGTCCTCATTTACTCTTCCTCATGTTGTTCCAAACCTCTATGACTTTCTTTATGAAGTAATACACAAATTGAGTTTTTTTTTATGAAGTTACAATGAATAGGAACTTAGGCAATGAGATGCAAAAGCACCATAAAAATATCACAAAAGTAGTACAAATAGTGAATTATGTAACTGTTGCTATGTAACCATAGTCAAGATGATTTTTTAGCTCACTCTGTGGTCTGTAACAATGTTGTAAATCATTTTCAGTTTCTTGCATATACCAATCGTTTCACTTCATAAGACTTCAATAAATGGTCAGGAGTCTTTGTATTAATTTTGTGATGCCTGTATATGTTATTTTTGACTGTTAAGTGCTGATAATGACTGATTTTATGAATCATCAAGGACCACAGTTTTAGCCAAAAAAGTCACCTACATCTTGGATGGCCACTGCGAATGAATCGGGGTATCACAAGAACCAAATCTTAGTTGATTGGTAAATGAATCCTTCAGACAAGGGGTAGGCAACGTCAGTCCTGGAGTGCCAATGCCCTGTATAGTTTAACTCCAACCCTAATCAAACACACCTGGACAAGCTAAGCAAAATCTTTAAAATGACTAGGGTTAGAGCTAAACTCTGCAGGACAATCGACACTCCAGGACCAACGCTGCCTACTCTTGATTCAGACCATATCAACTGATTCAATGTAAATATTCCACTTGTGAATCAGACATTGCCCCATTTCTCATTACCTCCTAAGAAAGTGTAAAGGCAGATCAAAGGCAGGTAAATTTAATCTTAAAATATTATCATTTATCCCACACAGCTATTTTGTGGCTCCAGAGGACTCACAAGTCATACAGACTACTTTTATGACACTTTTATGGTGCTTTTGCATTCTTTTTGAAGCTCAAAAGCTCCAGTCCCAATTCAATGTTGTTACACTGAAATACATTTTTCAGAATTTCTCCAACTAGGTACCACAGAAGAAAGTAAGTCGCACAGGTTTGGAACGAAATGAGGGGAGTAAATTGTCTTTTAATGTTTGATGCAGATAACTGGTGCCTCTTGAATTCATCTTTGAATTCTTAAACAAACAGCAACCACAAACAAACTGTGAGGACAACACTTCATATTTGCCTGACACAACTTTTACTGCTTTTCTCTTCTCAGCTTTGCTTTTATCTTTCTGCAGAAGCGTGGCATTTTCCCTGCTGTGGCCAACAGGGAGAGAGACCGTAAAGAAGGGGTGAAAGAAAGTAGCAGTGGAAGAGAGAAGCCGAGAGAGTCTCAGCCGTCACTCTAATTTCTTGTATCACATGAATGGTACCTAGGATCAAACATACAGTATGTATCTACCTTAAGTAGAGCAGAAGACTAAAACTCTACACCACATCTAAGGGTTGCTTCATGTTATCAAGACAGAGAACTTATCCATCTCTGGAAGGTACGCATTTCCAACACATCCTATTAAGACTTGACAAATGTTCTTTGCTATTACCAAAGCCATATCCATTTATCCATCAGTACATATAACTTCAATAAATATGTCATGATGGACACATATAAGACCTTCTGGAGTGGACTTGGTCGGCTTATGAAATTTGTTTTAGTCATTTTAACCAATTTAGCTAATGCAAAAATCATGTATGATTTCAGACTCTAAATATTTAACTCCAACAGTGACAGGTTTGAAATACAACACTGAGAAAACTTTACTCTTGGCAAAGGTGGAATAAAAAGTGAGTGAGAGTTTTTACAAAGCAGTATTGTTGCCATGCGCTCTTTCAGCGGCTGACACTGGTGGCAGTATCAAACAACAGAAAAGTAAATATAAAAATGCACCCTGCTTTTCTCCCTTGAGGAGAACAGCTGAAACCCCTGCTGTTGTCTGTATATTATAAGAAATCATGACTACAGAGAAACAAGACCTCTCCTGTGAACACAATGAGGGTACCGAGCCAGGTCTGTGCCCTATTTACAAAGACTATGTCCAAATGAATAGTCACTACAGGGGAAAGAAGAGAAGAAAGCATATCTATCCACCTCACCACTGACAGAAACTGTTTCCCTTGTAATGATAAATTGAATTTGTTTGCAACACCTGCAGACTCCCCAGTTTCATCTGGAAACAGAACATTTGCCTCTAAAGTGCAAATAAACTCACTATTCCAGCAATTCTGATACAGGATTTTGGACATTTATTACTCTTTACACCTCCACCATGTTCTCGATTGTAATAATAAATGGCCCTACGCAGTTTTTTCCACTCACTTTTTCTCTAAAGTTAACTTTCTGGAGCAGAAGTTGCAACCCGATAACAAACTTTTCTTGAGCTTACCACTGTAAAGTCTTCGGCCGAGCAGTTCTGCCCACTGAAGTTGCAGCTCTTCAGCATTTCTTCCAGCTGGTGACCCGTCCGGTTGAAGATGTCCTGCATGTCCGGCGCCGGATACTCCAAATCGGTGGGTTTGTGGCCATCCTTGTTTTTGGGGGGCAAGCCGGTCAGGTTGGCCAGGTGGTAGATGTCGGCATCGGTAAGAGCGGAAAAGCGGAAACGGTTGATGTTGCAGATGGTCACGGCGGGGAACACCATCTCCGGGGTGGCCTCCTCGTTCAGCGCCGTGACGTGAGGATGCTCCAGGTAGGAGATGGCACACTTTGCCGCCTGGTATAGAAAGAGAGCCAGGGACACCAGGAACGCAACAGCCCAGAGGGTCTGTCTGACGCCCAGCCGGCCCGACACAAAGATGTGGTTAATCCCATGGAGCGAGCAGGCATTAGCGAAGCCGGCCAGGTCCTTGGCTGGGGGGCTGCAGCTCTCCTCGATCAGGCTCTCCTTGTCCCCATCCTGGTTGCCTTTCTGCTTCTCATCCTCCTCTGCAAATTTGATTTTGCAAACAAATTCGATCGGCATGTGGGCAGCCAGGTCTGCGTTTGGGATGCTTTGATAACAGCTTGGAGCCCCAGTATCCACTAAGTCCCGTTGCTCTGACGAACAAGATCTGAACTCCAGAAAGAAAGGAAGAGGAAAAAAAGCATGCAGAGCGAGAGCGGCCGCTGCTGTCGCGTGCAGAGGAGGGAACTGCTTCTGTCTCTCAGTTCCAGCTCTCCAGTGCTGATGCTCCTGGTGCTGCGCTCGGACTGCTCATCTGAGCACTTGTTCGGCACGCTTACGAGTGCTGCTTAACAGCTGTGATACACCTAGGAAAGCAAAAAACAACAACAACAAAAAGCATACAACAAATCTCCTGTTTGCTTTATAGCCACAGAGGAAAATGCAGCATTTTGACTCAAGCTAAAAGAGGCTGGGGGGGCTTCTTAATAATTCATGAGGAAGCAACACTGTGATTATTTCCTCTTCACCGGCACAAGCAGCGGCAACTCAAACACCCCCCACGCTCTCGTCCTCTCGCTTTCTCTCTCTCCGTCTCCTGCTCTCTCTCTCACACACACACACATGCGTACATATACACTCGCATCCCCCCTCGCTTGCGCTCTCTCTCACTTAATCCACTTGTTTGAGACGCTTTCTTACCCCTTGACCACAATAAGTTTCCGTCAAAGGCTGCTTCGCTGAACATCCCGGACTAGATGAGAACGTTAGGTGGGTCAGTGGATTTTAATGTCGCCCCCCTCCCACCACTTATCCACCCCCACCTAAGTCCCAGAAGACATCCTAATTGCGACAATAATGAGCCGTGAGGAGTGAGCGTAAACAGCTCACAACTCTGAACGATCAATCTTCCAGCAAAAAAAAAAAAGCTAAGAAATAGGGAAATGGAGAAAGAAAGGATATTGATCGTGCAGAAGCATCAGTCAAAGATTAAGGAAAGCAGTACAACGGTGCTTTCTTATCAGGAATTAATGGTAGCATCACCGGGCTCTGGCACGAATTTAAATTAGTGCTTGTCTGCTAATCTAGGTTCGGATGACACCGAAGACACAGAAATAATGTATTGATCTTGACCCTACTTTCACACTTTTTAGCTTCTTTCATAAGCGAGCACTCTCATGCTGTTAATAGCCTTTTGCTATTGCCAAACAAAATTATGTAAAATGCATCTCCCTAATGCATAGTTTTCTTCTATAAATGCAATTAGCTTTACAGGTCACGTCTCTGTGGAATGAAACATTTGGAGAAAAGCAGTATTTTAAGACTAATCGAAAAGCTTCAGAAATTCAAGACCCAAACAAACTTTGGGTCTTGTATAAATACTCTCACATTTAGAGTTTTATGAATAAAATACTGTTAATTTCAAATAATGGAGTCCACTAAGATTATATAGACATTTAAAAGGACATTATTTCCAGCACTTAAACAAGTAAGAAAGCCATGCAGGCATATAATGACACAAGGTTGAATAAATGGTGATAGATTTTTGTGGTGAACTGTCCCTTTAAGTCTTATATACATGGATGATATCATGATATCATCTGTGAGTAAGCTAGACTGGGATTTTATTTGTACATAGTAAGTTTCCCTATTATATTTTTAGTATTGTTTTTGGTAAATGAGGATCTATATTTAGACTATCTGAATGTGCACAAGGACACCCTTAATGTGAAAACGTGTATCTATAAATAAACAAGCTTACCTCACTCCACATATACCCCTGGGTGTGATTGTGAAGGAACTTTAATATTTGTTACTCTGACAAATGCAAATGTGCTTTTCTGATTGTAATGAAATTGCTCAGAGTCATCAGTTAATTATAAGAGACTTTATTGGGACAATAAATATATGGGACAATAAAGCATTTCCCTCTGTGCCATGGCCTTACAGCCATATACAGCACATAATGCATGTTAAGCATGTGCATGTGCATTAATTAAATGTGTCATTTTCTTTAACACCACAGTCTATGCAATCCAGGATTTTTGTGAAGCAGTAGAAAGCAGTAGCTGTTTTTCTGCTACATTTCTCTCCAGTTTTTCAGTTTTCATGCCAGGTCAAATGTTCTCAGAAGTGTTAGTGGGACCTTTTTATTTTTACTGTAGCTCCAGTAAGATTTTACAGATTTCCTTTTTTTTTTTAAAAGAACAAAAAAATCCTCAGTGATAATATTTCAATATTTTTTTTAAAGAGTTTATCATATTCTAACATTCCACTTTAAAGGATGCCCCACACACAAACACAGAGGTCTGGGTTAAGCCCTGAACTTCAAACTGGTACTAGAATCGCCCCTACCTCTGACACAATATGACTTTTTTTTTTTTTTAAATGTGTACTTATCTATGCCACACTTCATACAACAGTCTCTTGATGGTGAGCCTCTAGAGCATGCTGGAGCCTCTGGGATTCCCTTTCCCCCTGAGCAGCAGTGTTCTCCAAAGCCATTCGAACATTATTTATGCATCTATCAACCTTCTAATGCTCCAGTAGGTCAAACATGGGCCGTTCAAAGCATCCAAACTCACTGCATACAGATCATAACCTAATAAGGTTTTCCATTTTAAACCTAATGTTTGAGTTAAATTTCAGAATTTGTTGTCTAAAAAGACTTTCCCAGAGGAGACTGTTTTCAGTCACATGTTGGAAGCAAAAGGGGGCTTCATCATGTTGTTCTGATGGATGCACTGCTAGGGGAGGGAGGACAGGGTGAAGAATGAATTCTAACCTTGTTCCAGTGATATGAGACCGCAACATGCTCAGAGGACACATCTGTCATATGGCATAGAAAAGCTCCTAAACAGAGTTATACTGCCTTTGGTACAAAACATGGACATGTGCCTGATGTAGCAATGAACAGTGTTTATTTTACAGAAGGATTTGCAGTTATTAAGTTGTAATTAGTAGGATTTAATTTTAGACAAAATGCATCACTGAACCAATAAATATTATTTTATAATGTGCAGTGAATATAGCCAAATTCAGATGTTCATATCATGTATTCGATATATATATATACATATTTGTTAATGTTTACATAGTAAAAGTTGTATGAGCATTTCTATTCTGCACCAGGATCTGAAGGTGAGATATTTTCAGATTCTATCAGGCGCAGTAAATTTGGAACAGTGTGAGGGGGAGAAAATAATTCTCCTGTGAGGGATATTCATTCAGGAAGTGTCAGGAATACCTCCTGAATACCCCTTCTGTCACTGCTTCCACAGACATCATCTTGGGTAGCACATTTCTGCTATAGATCTGTCCACGATGTTATAGAAGAGAGGATATTAGACTCTTTCTCCCCTTTACAGAGAAACAGCAAACTGGACATAATGTGAATATCATGTGAATCATGGGAAATTTAGAGTTTTATTCTTAACTAAAAGAGTTGAGGATCATTTTCATTCATTACACTTAAGCTAAAGCAAAACATAACCCATAAATTAAAAAGAATTAAAAAAATAAATAAAAATAAAATAATATATATATATATATATATATATATAAACAGTGTGTTGACAACTAAGTAAAATAAAATAAGTTGACGTTGAAGTAAAACGACTAAAACAAATGGTGTGTTCATACTCTTAGTTTGTAGTTCTTGTGGTTATTTTGATCCAGGCCAAAAAAATAAAATGTTACATTTAGCTCTAGTTTGCTAAGTGTTCACACTGTCATTTTTAACACTGAACCTGTCAGGACAGCTATTACGATGTTTATTTTGTGAATTGAATGAAAATTCAAACATTGCATTGTGCTGGTTGTATGGTGTATACTAATATTTCTTACTAGCATATAAAACACAAAAAGCTTATAAAATATGTGCACTAGGAGAACAACCGGGTATGCTTGAATATTTTGTCGTTTTTAGGGCAACCTGGTCTCATAAAAAATAGTACCTCTGTGCACTTTTTGTGCAACACTCTTTTTACACACCTTACTGCACATTTTGCTGCAGTTTCAAAGAGAAATGTCCACTGAGTGGCACTAAAACACAGGTTCAACACGTGAACCCTAACACATTTTTATTACGTTGATATAGGTATGTATTGCGGTGGTTCAGAATTAAAATATCTGGGGACTATTATTGTTATTTAAGTTACTGCTCTATCGTGTTGGAAATATGCCTTACACCAAATCCAAACCTAAACCTACCTGATTAGTGTTAACAAATGCAAAACTGATATAAAAACGCATTTGTTGATGCAACCGTGCCATTTCTTCCTTTTACACAGATCTGAACTGTTGTGTTGAACCGTAGTTACATGGAATTCGAACCTGAGCTCCTCGCCTCTGAAGTACTTTGTACTCTGTGAGCTACCAAACAAACCTACTGTCTATGAAAACCCATAGATATAAAGCTGGATATGTGTGATGCTAACGTTCAAAAACATAAGTTTTTTTAAATATACCAGCATATTAATAATATTTTGAAGTGATAACATTATTTTTTTCAAGTAATTGTGCTTTTGTCTTGAAAAGGAATAAAAAGGTGTCCGATTTTTACTGCCTCTAGTGTTCATGTCTTTTTGGAAACTGTAGTGATATGTACTTGTTGGTACGTATTTCGTGTCTCAATAAAAAGTGCACAAAGGTATGTTTATGCCATGAGACCAGGTAGTTTTAGGGTCTTGTAACACCTGTTTTAGAAGCGCTCTGCTGCAACATCTGCTGCCGTCCGCCCCAAACCGCCGCCCCAGCAGCCAAAGCCAGCGCCCATGCCGTCTCAGCCTCAGCAACCGAAACAAGAGCCACGAAGGGGTCATTCTAGATCTGGAAGGCACTTCCCCTTTCCAAAAAGGCAGGGACCCTGGCCCAAGATAGTGCTGGACCCGCCGCCTCAAGCGTCATCCTGATCTGAGCGCAAAGAAGAGGGTGGGGAAAAGTCCTTCAGTTTGCACGGAGACCCCCGCACTGCTCACGTGCTGTGCACCGAACTGCGATTGCTGCTTTTAAAGTGGGCGATTCAAATACTCCCTCCAACAGAAAAAGAAAAAGGGTTTTACAGCCGTCACTTTCTAGTTCCCAAGCGAGATGGTGGTCTGAGACCAATACTTGATTTAAGACATCTGAATCGCTCCCTCATGAGACGGTCGTTCAGAATGATCACATTAAGAATAATCCTCCTGCAAATTCAGCCAGGAGACTGGCTTTTTTCTCTGGACCTGAAAGACGCTATCTGAACGTACCATGTTCAGATAGCTCCCCATCACGGGCCATTCTTGAGATTCGCCTTTGAGGGGATAGCCTGTCAATACACGGTCCTACCCTTGGGTGTCTCCCTGGCTCCCCGTATGTTTACAAAGTGCATGGATGCGGCGCTTTCCCCCCTAAGACAGATGAGAATTTGCGTCCCCAATTATCTCAGCGACTGGCTCATTCTAGCTAGGTCAGAGGAAGAGTCACGGAGACACAGAGCACTGCTTCTCAGCCATCTAGATAGCTAGATAGAGTCAATTTTGCCAAAAGCATACTGTCGCACAGCAAGTGAATAACATTCCTGGGGACATTAATAGACTCAACACAGATGAGGGCTTCGATTTCAACGGAGCGCGCTAAGTCCCTCATTCGATGCGTGTCCTCCTTCAAGATCTCGACGCATTTCAGAAGTTGCTGGGTCTGATGGCCGCAGCCTCCACAGTACTGCAGCACGGTCTCCTGTGTATGCGCCCTCTGCAGTACTGGCTGAAAGCAAGGGTGCCACCTCGAGCATGGCGTCACAGACGCATGTTAATCAAGGTGAACAGAGCCTGTGTTTCAGCTCTGCTCCCTTGGAAAAACACCCGGTGGCTGCAGCCCGGAGTCCTTCTGCAGATGGCCAGCAGGAGAAAGGTGATCGTGACAGATGCCTCCAAGACAGGATGGGGTGCTCTGTACGAGGGTGCACCTGCTGCGGGCCTGTGGTCGACGTCAGAGAGCTGCCTACACATCAACTGCCTGGAAATGCTGGCAGACGAGACCTTCTTTCTCAGGCCGAGGGCACGATCTGGAACCCATGGCTGAGGCCCTCTTGCACCATCCCAACTGGGGATTTGCCTACTGTACTTAGAGCCCTGAAAGGTGCGCCCTTCAAACCTCTGCAAACGGCTACAGTGCCTCATCGAACCGATGGCCATGCAGTTTCACTGTGTGATTGAATAAAGCTTCAGTTAGGAGGAAAAAAGGAGTTTTCCCATAGTGTCTTTAGCAGAAGCAGTACTCCAGGGTTACGGAAATAACCTATACTTTCTTTTTAATTAAACCAAACCTGTCAAACCTGAAACTGAAATAAAACAAAAATAAAGCTAAATAGAAATACTATTTTTAAATAAATGAATAAACAATAAATAAATAAAAACTTGAAAATACTACAAATTCATCAGATGAATCTCTGATGATATTAATACAATATTTACCATATTCTTTGAGAGGCTGACCTTTTGTCTGTAGCCCTGGCGATATGCTGAATGAATTAATGAATGAACAAATGCATAAATCAAGCAATGAACAAACCAGAAGGAATCCTACTTCAGAATGACAAATCATGTCATACAATGTTCCAAAATGTCTAGAAATGGCATTTCGGTGAAAGATACAGTAGAAACAACCTGGGCCAAACTTTTTTATATCCTACATACACCAAAAATAAAAATAAATAAATAAACAAATAAATAACCAGGTCTGGTGCTCTCCAGTCATTAAGCTGAAGACATGGTGAAGTTTATTTCTGGATATGTTAGACTGACAGTTCCATGAGGTTTCATCACAGAAAAACACAGTGAAAGGAAAAGAAGAGCTGGATATTTCTCATCTAATACACCTTTTCCACAAAACTGGTGATGGTTCTAATGCTGGTGCTTGGTTGATACCAAGTATGATTGTTTTAGGGGGCAATGTTGAGCTGATTTTTCTGTACCAGAACTTCCTTTTAACTGGTAAACACACAAAACAGGATAGGTAAAAAAAAAAAAAAAAAAAGGGGACAAATGATCACTCAAGCCTTTTGTTGCAGTAACTAAATCTAATGGTCATTTTATGTGCACGCAGACAGACCTACTGTAAAAACTTCAAAACTGCATTTTTATTTTATGTTCAGATGCAATTGCTTCTTCTGACTACTTTTGATGTACTGAAGCGGATGTGGGAGATTTGAGAGGTACATCAGTTCACTTCAGGCATGCTCAGATTCTGCTCTGGAACTGTAACCTTGCATGATCTTCTGAGATTTCAATGCATAATAAGAGCTTTCATTGACAGCCTGAGCCCATTTTCACATCAAGTATGTGGAAACTCACTTTGCACCATGTGTAAATGCATTGCCCTGAAGAGCAGAGAGAGCTTCAGTAGACTGACAAACGGACTCACTCTGCGAACTTCAGAGGAAGGGTCAAGGTTCATTTTATTTTTCTCCTGGGACCCTTCTGACCCTAAGAACAATGTTTTATTGAAGTGTACAGAAACCACTCAATATATCAAAATGTGATTAGTGCTTCTTGTCCAGCAGATGGTCCAGAACAACTCGATTTGGTTCTTTCACGCTTTCCAGCTCGTTTGATTTGTGATGGCGGGGAGGTGAAAGGTCATCAAATGGAAAAGCTTGGGTTGGCCCATGAAATATAGCCAAGGACTGTATCATTATCTCACTGGCAGTCATGTAAAGAAGAGTGTAGCAGTAATGGCAGTCCTGTTAAAGAAACAGCCTAGGGGTTGTCTTATCAGCAAAAGCTGTTAAAAATTCCCAAACAAATACTTTATGTTGTGGCAAAATTATTTCCATTACTCCAACTCAGAGTATGTCCATGATAAAAAATAACAGTAAAACTACTGATATGCAGCAGTTACACATTTAATTTACTGACCAGCTCTTAATTCTGGAATACTTTATTCTGATATGCAGGACTGTACACTTCTATTCAGAAGTTTGGGGTCAGTAAGATTTTTTTGGTTTTGAGGTCTCATGTTCACCAGTAAAAATAGCATTATTGTGAAACTTTATAAATGTATTTGTTGTGATGGCAAAGGTGTATTTTCTGCAACTTTAGTCTTCCGTTTAACACAATCCTTTAGAAATGATGTTAATTTCCTGATTTGGTGCATAAGAAGCATTTCTTATCATCATCAATGTTGAAGACAGTTAATATGCTTAATATTTTTGTAGAAAACAATGTAATTTTTTTTATGATTCTTTGAATTAAAGGGGTCATATGATACGATTTCAAGTTTGCCTTTCTCTTTGGAGTGTTACATGTTATTTGTGCATAAATAAGATCCCTAAAATTGCAAAGACTAAATATTAGATAAATATAAAGATATTCTTTATAAAAGTTATGACTTGTCCACACCCCTCTAAAATGGCTTGTTTTAACACGCCCCCACACTTTTCCATGACTGTATGGTTTTGTTTTCATTATACTGTCCAAATGTTTACATTAAGAAGGCAGAACTATTATTGTTGCTGTAGTGTTGTTGTCGGTGCATGTTTAGGAGATGCTGTGTTTCATTGTGAAAGTGAAACTACTTTCCTTGCCTTCCAAAAGAGGACACAACTAGAAATCAGTGGTTAAGTTGTATTTACAACACTGTTCCAGAACAGTTCAACCCAGATATTCAGATTTGTTCAGCACATGTTATGGTGGACTGATTCCTGACTCTAGGGAGTAGCCTATGCTGGCTTTACACAGAGACTATAAAGTGGGGCAATTCCAAGTCTACAAGGACAGTTTGGCATTTTTGACTCACAGCAAGTAAGTTACTATTTAAACACAAGTTTTGAGCAGTGTAGAGTAATGCTTGTTTTATGTTGTTTCTCTGATCATAAATGGAAACATGGTGTTATGTTTATGCGGTGCGCTGCAATGCGGTGCGTAAAAAGACAGTACTAAGTCATGATAATCAGTAATTATGTACCCACTGAATGCAATAAATGCCTCGTTTGTAATGGCCCTAATTGTTTTTGTGCCATGGCGCTGGGACATGGCATCACATTACATGATTGAGGTATTCGGCCAATGCACTGAATAGCTGCCCAATCAGAGCACACAACTTGTTTTTTTACAACAATGAGGTATATAAATATACATTTCAGGAAGGCAGGTGTAATGACTGCGGAATGAGCGTTCGGATCCATGTGCAAAGAACTTTATCTCAGTGGTCAACAGGCAGGGTCAAAAACAATCAATACTTTGCGTTAAACAGATGAAAATGAACCAGTTAAATAGTGTGTGAGAGAGGGTGTGGTGACGGGCAACAGCTGAAGGTGATAATTACAGAATGAGAACAGGTGTGGGTGTGCAGTGTATGATGGGAAATGAAGTCCATGATGAAAAGAGTCCTAGGGAAGGTGAAGTGAAGCCAGTGGCACTAGAGGGCACTCATGACAGCAGGGCTTAGAGGAGTAACAATAATGTATAGCATGTGGAAAATACTGTGTTGTTTGATCCTTAAACCACATAAACACATTGCATTGCACCAAACACAAAAAATAATGTTCTTTTTAGCAACATCATATGACCCCTTTAAAAAAATCTAAAGAACAGGCAAATAAATAGATACATAAATAAATCTTACTGACCCCAAACTTTTCACATACACTTTAACTTTTAACTAAAGTCTTACGAATCATCTTAAAACTTTAAGTAATATTTCATTTCTGCATATTTATTTATTTGATAAGTAGCTGTGTAATAAACAGGATGATGTACAATCAGCCATATACCATACTTCCTGCAAAATAAACCTCTTCATAACTCTAATAAGAACATTCAAAACTTCTTTCCCCAGTCTTTTGCCCAATTGTTCAATGTCAGCCTCTATTAAGTTTTGTTATATAACTGTCTGAGCAAAACCAGAAGTATCCTGCCCGCAACAATTAATAACTGACTTCTCTGCTTTGACCTACAATACAGTGTGATCAAATCTGAGTTCTATTTTCCACAAGGATACAGCAAGAACAAAGCAAATTTGAGAGTAACCTTTCTTCCTCGGCCTTCCAATAGTAGGAATTATTTTTTCCCCGTTTGTTTCATTTCATTTCACTTTGTCCTTCCAAGACCTCAAATAGGAAAGAAAGGCACTCTCAACTGGAACAAAACCTAAATGTCACAGGCTGATTTTTTTTTCTTTCTTTATTTTTTTATAATAAAGAAAAAGAAAACTCATTCATGCACAATTTTTACAACAGAGAGCTGCCTGTAAATAATAAATGCATTTCTCTTTTGCAGCATTCTTAATAAAAAGTCTTTTCCATTCCAGGTTCACTGGAAGTCATTGTAGCCCAGTGTGAACTGAAGTGGTTGTGCCCTGCATCCCTCTGGGAGCAAGGCCAGGGCCCTTTGTTTGTATCCCTTCACTTCACCTCCTGCGGCAATAATATCAATCTTTCTCCAACCAGGCAGGACAGCACAAAGACAACACACAAACAAACAGGTCATGCACCAGCAAAATATTTTTTTTAAAGCAGAAGCATTTTATTCTGTCAATAATGTATTGACAAAACGACTAAACCAAGTATTTATGCATATATCCATATGAAGTCTGTAAAGATGTGAAGATTTTATTTACCCAAGACATCAAGAGACACAGTGACTAAGAGAAGTACCTTAAAAGGCTAATTTCACATCTCTTCCCCTGGTTCAATTATCTATCTGTTTGTGTTTGATGTCTTGATGCGATGTGGGGAGGGGGGGCTCATTATCGGACAGCTGCTGTGTTGCTCCAGTGCTCACTGGCTGTCAATGTCTGGACAGATGGGTTTGCAGACCACAGCCTGGGAGGAACTGCTGACCATCAGCAGCACAAACTGCCTCCACCCTCAAATCTCAGAGTGTTAGATTTATTTTTACAAGAAAAAAAAAACTTGATAAAATGCTGGTGCTACTGTGATTGAAAGACACAAGCTCTGATCCAAAACCTAGCTTCCATATTAACACCTGCATAAAGTATGTTGTGTCTTCATCTTCATCCTTTTTTGTACACACACACTTCAGTAACTCACGGGAGTGACAACTGTATTCTATTAACGCATTTCTACCATGACAACTCTTACAAGATTTAAGCATGGTAATTGATCGGACAATGTTAATGTTTACAGGTAGCTAATAAATAAAAATGAACTCTGTCCTATGGTGTGATAGAGCAAATATATATATATATAAAAGATTTACACAAAAATAACATGAGAAAAATGTATCTTCATTTTTATTAGATTTACTAATAGCATGAGAGATGTTTTTCTTCAATGAATTTTTGATATTTTTGCTGTCACACCTTAGGACACATTGATACGTTAGCTACCCATTTGGACTTGGCAGAATAATTCTGCTACACTGCTGCTGTTGGTTTTTGCTGTGGTTGTAGATTAGTGTTGCTGCTTAGGAATGCAAGATTAATCGAATGCAATTAATCACAATTGTCTGCGCATTTAGTCAGTAAAGCCAGTTTTGTGATTAGTGGTAAATCTCCATCACCTTCTTTTAGATGGAGCAGCATTTATTACACAGATCCATAGTTTCCCAACAAGCTATGCAAAAAATCACATTCATTATCTCAAATGATTTCATCAATTACATTATCGTGTAATTATATCGTCTGCAATTATGACAGCCGTTTGCCTTCTCTGTGAACTTTGTGTAGTAAATGCACCATCTGAGAGCACATGAAAATACCATATTTAATAACATGTTTTTAATCCAAACTCACTTCACAACGTCAGTAGAGAGTTTGAAATAAATCCTTCTGTGAGATGATGTGGCTTCTTAAACAGAATAATTAAGGCACACAATACGTCTTTGAGAGGAATGGTAAATTTCACATTGTTCTCTCTTTTGACTGTCGTTATCAGTCTCTCTCTATTTTTTTCTTTTTATTGGAAGTCATGAAAACACTATCATGGAGTTTTTCTTTTGCTATTTGAGCAAATGGGAATGCAAAAATATATTTGTGGTACCATCCAATTCACTGCTATTCAAGTTTGCCCAACTATGACTACTTCCGCTGGGGAGAAACCCGAAAACATGAAAAGGGTCCATTGCAGTTTCTGTCTAATCCAGTGACTGCAGCTGCCAAGTAAATACAGTACTTTGCTATTCCCAAACATACGACAATATGGTGCTGTGAGTATTTAAGACATACTGCTGCTGCACAAGTAGCAGATCTATATGGAGCTGGGGAAGGCGAAGTGTTTCAGAGGAACTAACCAGCCATTTGAATGTTAATCAGTAATCTCATCGGCTGCATACTCTCCCTTTGAATGGAACTTATACGTTCGCTTAGAACTGAAATTATGGCGGAATATCCTGATGTCCACTTTGCAAGTCACTTACATTCGAATAGAACAAACATTTGACGTGATAAGAGAAACATACAAAATGTGCAGAGCGGGGGCACACAAGGACTGGAACTAAGAACTGCCGATCTAAAGCAGTGGTCTCAAACTCAGTTCCTGAAAGGCCACAGCTTTGCACAGTTTAGTTCCAACCAGCTCCAACTCACACCTGCTTTGAAGTTTCTAGTAATCCTGAACACCTTGATTAGCTGGATCAGGTGTGTTTGGTTGGGGTTGGAGCAAAAATGTGCAGAGCTGTGGCCCTCCAGGAATTGAGTTTGAGACCAGTGCTCACTTTATGAGTCCAAATAACAAACCCAAAGATGCTTAAGTGTCACTTACAATAAGCAGACATGACAACAATTCAAAGTTCACTTCAAACACTGCAAAGCAACCTTCCAAATATAAACAAAATGAATTAGCATTTTCATTGCAAAAAGACCAACAAATGGGTGGGCAATATGCTAATGTTAGATCTAGTCTATCTATATACGCAATATATATATATATTTAATGAATATATAGGTAGTATAAGAATCAAAGCACAAAGGAATTTAGAACTGAAATAAAGAAAGGAGAAAAAGAAATCTATGGAAAGGAAAGGAATGTACTGTTAATAGAATGCAATTAGATTTGTACTGATTTGGAAGACACACTGAAGTATATTAAAAAATTTCCAGAATTAGCTATCTTATGTGAAAGAATAATTAAGTTGCCTTCCGTTTGGAACATCTACTGTGCTGTGACAACTTAAAATGCCGCCCCTGTAGGCAGCTCTGTAGGTTTTGGAAGAGAGCAATGGAAACAGCTCAGTTTGAGCAATCTCTCAATCACTGCACAGAGAGCAGCTGCTGAATGTCCTGGTGGAAGAACAGGGTTGATCAGATGATACTGTCTTGTCCAAAATGCCAGATGCTATAAAGAGCTGTTCTTTGAAAAGTGTATCTATGAGATGTGCAATTTGGATGGAGAGCTTTAGGCAAGAACAAATACAAAAACTAAGATCCCGATGAAAAACTTTGTACTGGGTTAAATATAAGTATGTGCTACTGGTAAATTGCATGCGCATAATTTAAGGCGTTGTGAAAAGATCAGTGAGTTTCAAAAGTGTGTTGACATCACATGCACACATTAGTCTAAGTGAAATGTACAGGGGCTACCTTTTGATAACTAAACAAGAAGAGTTTGCACTTTTTAACGATCCTCTGATACTCTCAGTGATTAAAGAACGACATGCCTATGGAAAAGTGTCTGGTGGGACTGGCCTGCCTTGAGATATTAGGACTTGAATAAATCATGTAATGTTGCTGTATCATCTATGTCCAGATCAATCTCGCCAGATCAATAAGTCTGTCTCAGCTCATGATATCCTAGAGACAGGAGAACAGGCACCTGGAGCGTATTAACATGAGAGAGTGAGTGGTTGACAATAAGGCGAAACACACCACACCATGTTAATTAGATCAAATGAGTTTTCAGAGCTTTATGAAAAGTGCGATCTGTATTGTTCTATAGTCTCCATGCTATGCATGCTATATCAATGTGTGACTGTGGATGTACACACACACACACACAGATAAGTTGTGCATTTATGTCTGTTCAACTAAAAGAAAGAAAAAAGAATGCAGTGGTACCTCAGTCTCAGCTGTGAATTCAGCATATTATTAGTTGGCTAAGAGAGGATGGTGTTATATGTGGCACATAATTGGTTGTTTCTTCAATGACAGGGAGACAATGACTGCTATTGTTCTAAAAACACACTTGATAAAGAAACTGCCTTTCATTATTGGAAATTAAACAGAAGTTCAGTTCAAGTGCTCCAAGTCAGCAACAGCTCATTGTGTCAGTAAACTTATTAAAACTCTAGGTGGATTGTTAAGAAAAGCCATACAGTAGTAAATGGGATGGTAGGTAAAGATATAGAATTTACTGAATGTTGTTCTAAGAAATAAAATTATAAGACATTAAGTCAAATGTGATATGCTTTTTAAACACACACAAACATACCCACATTTCTATATAAAGGACATCTAAAGTAATTCTGTTCCATCCCAGAAGAAACTGTCTACTGGAAAACATAGCTGGAAAAAACAGACACACATAATATAAATAAATAAATATATATAACTGCTTTGGTTTTCTAAATAATTACCTATAAAGTAATAGTTCACCCCAAAATGATTTGCTTGAACTCATAAATTAACTCATGACAAACATTTGAAGAATACCCTGGTCTTTTCTGTTTTTTTCTCAATGATATTGAAGTGAATGAAGACACCGTGAAGTGAATGAAAACAACATAATTGTATCATAAAAGGTCCATACAATTGTGCTCTATATTGCAAGTCTCCAACAGAAACACAATAGCTCCTATTCACTGGCTCTCCTTTATATGTTTAGTCACATTCTTTTGGCTCAGACTTTAATAAATTGATTTGGTTCACAAAACCACTCTGAATAATTTGAGAACTGAGACTCACTAAGTCTATGTGGTTTTAACAGCTAACAGCTCACCAGAGTGCAACATGTTCAGTGAACAACTTAAAATTGTATGGCTTCAGAAGGCTTAAAATACAGTGCTTGTAAGTAAAGTAGAATATACTAGTTTTATGATATTTTTATGATGCCTTTGTGCCCATTTTTGAACCTTGAAAGCTCCAGTTCCATTCATTGTCACTGCATGGAAAATGTTTTTATCCTGGAAAAAGTCAAGCAGGCTTAAAACAACATGAAGGTGATTAAATGATAACACAACTTTCATTTCTGGTTGACATTGCCTTTGACTTTTGGTAAAAAAGTTCAAAACATTTCGGACAAAAAATGTGTCATCAGCAATGCAAAAACCAAAAAAAAAAAAAAAAAAACCAAAAACCCCAAAACCCTGATTCTGAATTAACACGTGCCTTCCGGCAGCTGCTTGCTTTAATTAGATGAGCGGACTATATAATACTGAATGACCTTTACCACCATCAGCGCTTTAGCCTCCAGATTGGGACATTTAGTTGTCGCTGTGGACAATTATCTTTCAGGTACTACCTGCTGTGTTGGATAATAGTCCTTAATTAGCACAGGAGCAGGGAATGCAGAAAGAGGTCTCTCCTTGTCTTTGGGACTGCAGCAGGGGACGCAAGAGTGGAGGAGAGTCAATCATGTCCACTCTATTGCCTACTCACTCACCCACCCAGCAGGGAGCTTTCTGCTCAGATCCAGCGCTTTCAGCAGGGTGGGAATGATGGTGCATTCAGAGGTGAGTAAGTTACCGGGGGGGAGATGATGGTCCTGAACTTCTAGGGCTGCCCTTGACTCTCTGTCTTTCAGAAACGTACAAAGAAACATTGAATGCACCGCTGGAGTGCGGAAGATTTCTCTGAAACTTCACAGTGGCTTACAAATGCTTGGACCTGAATAGAATTCGAGTACAAGAAACGACAGGGGTGAACCATCCAAAAAACAGCAGGAACTGTAACCCCACGTATACAGCGATCTAGCATCAAGACTGGGTTTCATTCTCACTTTTCAAACAAACATTAAAGAGCATTTTCGTAATTGCAATATCGCTTTATTTCTAGCCTGCGTGTTTATATCCGCGCTGCATTTTTAAAAGAGCTTTCATGGCTCCTCCAGGCGTGCTGTGAATGCACCAGGCGGTGAACCCCTGATGAACAGATCAGTAGGCCTGGCTCTCGGGTGGAGCAACAAACATGATCATTCATCTATCAAATACACTTGGGATGACATCTGTCATCAGGCCTCTTTTTTCCTCCCCTTTCCTTTCCATTTACAGCACCAGCCTTATTGATCTAAAAGCACAAAGCCAAAGAAAACGTAGAGCACAACAGTCCAAAATACTGATGTAACATACCAATGGCTATTTCTTCCTCAATCCCAAAGCAAAGTGGATGACATGGCTGTCACAAAGAGATGGCCAATAGTATTGACTAGCCGAAATACTGTAAGGCTCAGAGACACCCTCATACGCAGAACCCTGAATGTCACACGCTCAAAAAAAAAAACACTGAATAATTCCTGCCACTCATCAATTATCTGGAAGCCGTGCTGAATGTACAAAAGCCCTTTAATTACATTTAATCTTCGGTCTGCATGCGAAACAGGAGGTTAACATAATATCACTGAGCCATCTTCATGGTTCAATAGTGCTAAATGACTCAACTAATGAAAGTCAGTCTGCTTCACTAACACCTTCTGACTGGTCATTTTTTCCTTTTTTGTGAAACAAGGCATTCTTGAAAATCCAATTTTCTCTTGGCCCCCTTTCTTTTTTTTCATGGCTGTTCACTTGTCATGTCTCATGCTTGGGAGATTATTATTTTTGTGCCGTTTTGTTAGTTCTCTCCAAATCTATCACTTACAGCAGGTACAATAGCCGAATTTAATAAATCCCTTCTGCATGGACTCCCTCCTGTGCAGTGGGCTTGAAAAACGGAAGGAAACGCTCGGGCTGAATGAGTGTGTTCTTGGATTTAAATGTGATGTGGGCGTTCAGCAGTCTTAAGTGGTTCGGAGGGGAGCTGGAGTGGGGGGAGGGGGCATTGGCGTTTATGCGGCGGAGCAAAGTAAACTATCTGCAAACTACACTTAGCGTGATACTATTCCCAGGGTTTTACACTGGTGCATGTCCAACAAGTTAAAGTTATGAGTGCAATAATTCAAATCTGAAATCCGTTGAGAATCATAAGGCAGGGTAGAAAATATCAAGAACAGAATTCCAAGAAAATATCTGATAATTGCAAAATATGGATTCATTGGTTCAAAATATCCCCCTAAAATGTACCCTGTATAAGGACTAAATCACAATGTGATTGTGTAAGGCAGGTGCTAAGACCTTATTTCAATATTTTTCCCCACCATATGCAGTATGTAAGGCTGCGGTGTTTGAGCTGGTAGCAACAGGACATCTGCTATTCACTTTATTTGAAATGGAATTGTTTTTACACTCTTAAAATGAATGATCCATTTACAGCCTGATTCCAAAGTAGAACCTTTTATAGACCCACAAATACCTTTCTACTATTCTCTACTTCTTTACAATAAGAAACTAGGAAACTGAGAAAACTAAATGTATTCTCACATAGCCAGACCTTCAGACTGACAGCAGAAGATTTGGGAACCCTGGCTGCTTTGAATAGTCAAGGCCTGCCCAAGAGGCCATATGACTAAAAGGTAAAGCAACCAATAACATTTGGTTTCATGGTACTCTTGGACGTATTTTAAGAGTCTATGGCTGCGTTCACACAGCAGCAGAATACGGTTGTCAATCCTGTATTTGAGTCCTTAATACGGTTATGTTCACACACAGTTCGGTTATTTACGGGTGTGACCACAGCATTCTGTACCCAAACTCACAGCAGTAAATCTTCAGGATTCACAACCGCATTCTCGGAACACACTCGCTGTGTGAACAGAACAGGACTGGACAACTAGTTGTCTATCACATCATTCATTGAGAGAGAGAGAGCAGCTCTGCCACACAAATGCATATCTATCGTTTTCACGTGTGTGATTTCCGGTAACTTACAGTAAAGGAGAAATAAGCTGCGTGTCATCTTAAAGTTTTATCCCGTCCGTTTTCCACCGCAGCCTCTCCCATTAGTTTTGTGTTCTGCGGACATGTCCCCCCTCCCCCTCCTTTCAAAGTCTTGTTATAATTTTTAAACCTCACTTCGTCATAGCAGGGCCAAGCAGGACCCGAGAGTCTGCCTGTGTAAGCTATTCATTAGCAGGCGCAGTTGTATAAGGCTATTATATTTTTTTCCTGATGAACTTACTAAACTCCATTGGAAATAGTAACGCTAATTTCGGTTATTTTATCAACCGATGGTCGTTAAGCCATTCTTAACTGACAAGATTGTTAAATTACAATTAAATTTGAACTGATACGTGGCTGTGACCTATTAAACATAAAATAAAAAATAAAAACCTAAATTCGTTTTCATGGATTAATTTTATAAAAGCAAAAGCAGCACAAACATCAGAACGTGATTCACGTCACATCACGCGCAGAGCTTGCGCAAACAGAGAAAAACCTAAAGCTATAAAAGAAGTAAATAGGCCCACGTGCGAAAAATATTTTTCTAAATAAATAATGAATTAACAAAACAAAAGAAAAAACTGCAACAAGTAGCAGCCTATATGCAGAATTTCAGTTGATTTCTGCGATGCTGTCTTTAGAAAGTCACATCCAATTTGTTTCCTTTATTTACAAAACCACAACTGTTTTTATTGTGATTGTACACAAATACAATACATTTTTAGAATAGTTTCGAATAATGTCTTATTCTTGAGCGAGTATTGTAAGCTGTTTCAACTTTTATAAGGGGAAAAAAAAAAAATCAAGTGATCCTGCCGCCGCCCCACGCAGTTACACATCAATAACTCGCCAACTTTCACCTTCCAAACAAAGTTAACACATTATAATATAAATATTAAAGCAACATCAAATTAAAAAATGTATGTTTAAGAGGTAACTCATAGCAAAATTTCGAAGTGCTAAATATTTTTCCATAAAAAGTCCTTGGATGGAAACCTGAAATGATGATCAGATCTGCGTGATCGGATCACAGAGATTGCATGTCAATACAAGTAACCACAGCCAATATATGACAAGCATACATCCAGACAAGACTCTGGATGCTTGTTTAATTTAAGACTCAATATGAACTGTTGTTTTCATATTAAAGGGCAGATGAGGTGGAGCTGCTTTAGAACAGAGAGAGTGAGACAGGGTCAAGCAGTAGTCCCTTAACTTGTTCATTAAGTAGTGGTGGTTGTTTACACCTTTTTAGGTACAGTAGTTAGTTTGAAATAAAAATTTGTTTAACAGTGGAAAATTAAATATCACATTATTTAGATTTTATTCACACACATGTTTGACGTTATAAAACGCTGAAATCTTGGTGATCATAGTAGTAGCTACTATTTTTTGGCAGAATTTATCATTATAATTAACTTAATTATTTCCTGGATTTTTTTTTTATCACCATAGTCCCTAAACATAAAAAAAATAAAAAATAAATCCCATTTAAATGCAGGAAATGGTATTAAAAAGCGAAAACATTTTCCCCAATTTTCGTAAATAATAATGCCCTTATGACATAATTCACCCCCAAAATGAGATTATTTACCCTAATGTCATTGAAAACTTGTATGACTTTTTCTGTGAAACATAGAAGAAGATATTTTAATGAACGTTTAGTTCCGATTAATGATGAACCCCATGATTTTAAATAATAAATAAATAAATATTTTCAAAACAGATTTAGTTTGGAACAACATGAGGGTGAATAAATGATTACCTGATATTAATTTTTACATGCCATCCATTTAAAAACCTTGCAGAAAAAGATGGCTCTTGATAATTAAAAGGTTTCTGTCAAATCAATGGTATTGAAGAACCATTCAAGAATCGTTATTTTTATTGATTCAAATTTTGTGTTCTATAAACTGGCGCAAAATACCTTACAAGAAGACCAAAACATAGAATAGCATCTCCTGTATGTGCCTCTGTTCCACAATATCAAGATTTTCTCACAGACTTTCATCTTGTGAAGACAATGAACAAGAAAATGTGTCCCTCCACTAACCAGACACCCTACCTCCTGAGGTCACAGAAGAGAATGGTGTAGTGAGTTGGTAACAAAACACACCAAAAAAAACAGACCTGACACTCTCAGGGGAGGCTGACAGCCAGTTTGCAATGAGACTTCAGAGACAGTAGCATTTAAAAAGCAAGTCAGGAGCATTTTAGCAAGGCTGGCTTCAACATTACGCCAATTTATTTTTTTCCCTCCACTGAAAGACTGCATTCATTTTTGCTCTGTTTTGCACGATGGAAACACTGTAATTGTGGATTATTTTACCAATCACTCTCTTTGATGGCTTCATGAAAACAACCCACTCTCTCACCTCCCACTCAACTGAAACACTTTCAGGCCTTTGAGAGTTTAACAAAATGTTTGAGGAAGTAGATTTAGAAAAAAAAAAAAGAACTAATGTACTTTGATATTAATTGAGAGAGTGCTTTTCCCTTTTCTTCAATATTGATTACTGTCTCGGTTCAAAGGCCCAAATGATATTTACCATTCATTTCTTCTGGTGAAACCTGAATGCCCTCCACATCTTACAGTCTTAATTTCACATTGACATTGCAATTGATTTGGATGATATATTGGATGCCAAATTAATCTATTTTTTGGTCACCCAAATCAATTGGAATGCCAAAATCTTCAATGCTTTTAGTTTCTGTGCTGTTAACAAGCACCTGTTTTGGCCTTCCTCTATTAGAACATATTGACAGAACATGAAAGATAAATGTGGTTCCTGGTTTTACCTAGAGCATAAACCTTGCCCATAATTCAGAGCCTATTGCTTACAGCCAATTGTATGAGTGGAGAGAATACTAATTTCTCTTAGTACCGCGGCAAAGCTTTGATGTTTGTGATGTCCTTGTGCTTAGAGTATGTGCTAGACCTTTGCTGGAAACCACAGGATACACAGACGAAAATAACAAATTAACAAATAAAAACGATTAGGTCTTTATAAGAAAGAACATGTCATCACTTTCTCCATCTTTGTTGAGTGCTGGGTGTTCACAGTGTTAATTGCTCATCTTTTATAATCAACTCACACTCTACAATTGTGCTATTGTCCCTCTAGTTAAAATATCTATCCAACTATTAACAACAGACATTCTGGTTTGTTAATGTATTGTCCAAAATAAAAAAATTTGTACAAACTGTATAGCTGTATTATTTCTGTTGTATATTTCATACAAACATTAAAAAAGTTCTCATTTACTCAGCCTCATGTCATTACGAATCCATATGCTTTTCTTTTAGCTTGAAATTAAGGCAAGGGAATAACTTTTTGGGGTCTTGTGATCAGTTTTTATTGTTTGGAAAAACAGAATGGGTTCAATATAAGAAAAACTAAAATGCTTTAATTAAATAAAGGTGAGTAAACATCCAACTTTTTGGATTAGATTTAGTTTAATATTGATAATAATACAAATATTACAGATAATAAAACTTCTAATGTATTAAATCTATATATTTAGAAGAATTTTTTCTACTTCTACCTCTTGTAGTTTGAGTGGTCTATAAACATCTCTTGTTTTTTCTTAGTGAACGCCATTATGATCCTTCTGTTGTCTAGTTGCGGTGACAGGGACCTTCAATCTAAATAGAACCTGGACTTGAGTTTGAGGAGAAAACCATGGAATTGCGTCATGGCAGTGATATGAATGGAGCTCTGATTTGCCCCTCCATGTCCATAGGACTCCAATCAGCCTCCATATAGTTAGACAGTAGGTACAGGCCCCATTACACTGCAGGAGAGTCAGTCATCATAGATATCCTTCCCGACAATAGAGACCTAAAGGTACTTTAACTCCAGAGCAGAGAACAGAGTGAACAGATGGAGTGGCAGAAAGGAAAAAGCCACAATTTGGAACACACATGTACACATGACACAGGATAGGAACATGGGTCACAAGCCCCCCAATCTGCCAGTGTACTGAACTAAAAGATTCTTCTGCAATGCATGAAATTTGATGCTTTTAAGCCATCAATATTGAATTTAACCAGAAACCCTACATTGCACAAATTTAGAGGGTTGCTTCTTTGTTGTCACATCGAGAATGATGAGCCACAGACATGAAGCCACTAATCAATTCATGTGAGAAACAGTAAAATGGTAGCATATGAGAACTGCCAATGTTACAGATCAAATTAGAACAAATCATCTATAGACTGGCATAACAGTGTGTTTCAAATTTATAGCAATTAAACATGTCAACCTGAATCCAGCTATTTATACTAATGCTATAGTTAGGAAAGATCTAACTAAAAAAACACACACAAAAAAGTGCACACAAATGGGGGGGGAGGAAACAAAACAATTTAGTGTTGCTGGAATTGCTGGAACTAATTCAACAACAGAACAACCCCAGCTATATGATTAGTATCATTATAGTTATACAACACTAGCCATACCAAATATGATTTCTGGAGTGCCGCTTGCCCAATCAGAACAAAGGTCTCAAACTAACAGAACTTCACAGTCTCCAGTCTGTCCAGGATTACAGGAAAAGTTCTGTTATTAGCACAGAAAAAAAAAAAAATCACTTACCAATTTCCCCCCCGAACGCCCAGGCTGCCTTGGACATGTGCTCAGCTTTCACCTTTCTAAGCTGCTGACACATTAAAGTCCTCGCTCACTTCGCCCTGGCGTATTGTCAAACAGGACATGCTCGTCACATTTCCGTTCCTCCTTTCATTAGTACAGTAAGACCTGAAGGAGGGACAGAGGGTGAGAACCAAAATACCTTTCTCAGAGTCGCCCGGCGTTCTCATTAACACATAAAAGAACTTTAATGAAAGTGTGACCTTGGCAGTGTTTTTGCGAAACCTGCGATTCAACAGTCAAGGTCTTAGGGGCAAGATAAGCCGCAGTGCATTTTAATCCCTCCTCTGCTGAGTGGGGCATCTGGTTAAATTACTGGCTTTTCACCTCGTTCCTTTGTAGCGAGGATTTCTGTTTCGTAAGTGCTTTTTTTCACTCTAGATCCCCCTACCCAACACCTAAGATCCATCTATTGTGTGATCATATTGAAGCAGACTTAAGCTCCAATCCCAGGCGTCCACGCAACAGCAGAGGAGCATATTCCCAGGAACATGGTGAAAGACCTGCTATTCTGGGCGAGGGAAGGATTAGAAAACTTTTCAAATGTTTTCCCTCTCTCCAGCCTCTGCGAAAGCTCTTCCTGGTGCTGTTATGGTTGAATATCCAAAAGCAATTAACTTTTTCTTGCTGCCCTCTTGTACCGATGCCCCTCCGAACATCAACTTAGTCCAGTGCACGGTGCTTGAAATCCCAGGTTTCCAAGGCAACCAGCCACTAGTTCGGCATCACAACACCAGTTCTTCAACCAGGTTAATGACCAATCACCGATAAAGCACTGGACGCCCCTTATCAGGGTGCTTATAGAGGGCAAACGCAAATATAGCTTATTATTCTTTTGCATCTCATATCACAAACTAATACACATGACACTGTTTGCTGCAAGTAAAACCAAGCCACTTTATACACACTCATGCTAACAATGAACTCTTTGAGGTCTGGTGTTGCAGCACGCTTGGGATCTTAAAAAGGCGCCACTCAGTGACACAACTTCTTTTTTGTCACTTTGGTGGGGTGTCACACGGTTCACCTTCAGGCATCTGAGAAAATAACAGCCCTCTCATCTTAAACAGACCGAGAAATGTTGTATGATGCAAAATGGAAGAATAATGTGCAAGAGAATCAAATGCATCCAAACAGGGAGAAGCTGAGTGAGAGTTACGGAGGAGCAGACGTCAAGTTTAAACAATAAGAACTGCCTACTAGTGCTGTGCGGCATAGAATGTAGTCTCGAAATACTGCCAGTGTCACGGTATTTTGCCCATTAATGCATGGAAATGGAGAGAGAGAGAAAAAAAACCCAGAACATTTTGGGAGTAAAATCCCTTTAGTTTAAAATTTAAGGGATTCACTTTTTTTGTATAACAAATTGTACTATTTACTGTATTATTATTAATAATAATAATAATAATAATAAAATTAATAAAAAATGTCATATAGACCTAATTATTATTATAAAACAGATAGTTTTGGTTCTTCAATCTAAAGCTATTGTAAATTACTCTACAAACCTACACCTTTGTTTATGTCTGTGTGTTGCTCAGCAACCCCTTTGTTACAACAGGAACTGTTTTTTCTGAGGAACTAAATGTTTTGGTGGAAGAATACAGTTTTTGTTAATATCATTACACTTTATTTTGTGAAATCTTACTACATACTGTATATGGAATGACTGTTTTATAAAAGCAATATTTATAACAGCTAAGAGGGTTTATAACAACGTCCCTTAACTGTTATAAATTCACTGTAAATCACAACTTCTTGGGGTTTATTGCTTTAGTATAACAATCTGAGTATTTTATAATACTAACTATAATAATACTAAAATGATTTATCAACATTTAATTTTCATTTTATTAATAACTTTTTAATATTCACTTTTATTATTATTATTATTATTATTTGTAGTAGTAGTAGTAGTAGTAGTAGTAGCAGTAACAACAAATATAATAAAGTAGTTATCATTAATATTATTATTTTTTCTTTTACTGTAGAAGCAGTAGTTGTAGTAGTAATAACAACAAATTGCTATTACTATAGCCTACTAATACTATTTTTTTTTTCATTTTATAAAAAACAATTATCCATATTACTTTTATATATTTTAATAATCATTTATTTGTTATTAGCAGTCCAGTAAACAATAATAACAATAATAAATAGTACTATTTTTACTGTAATATAATAACAACAATATATTATTATGTTAATAAAAAGACTATTAAAATGTTAATATTAACATTTTAATATTTACTTTAACAATAGTAAGAAATTATATTAAATTATATTAATTATTAGTAATAATATTGTTGTTAATATCACTACTTGAATGTACTTGAACATACACAACTTGTATAACAATTTTTAATACTTATGTTAATTTTTAATACATAATAATTATTATTACTGCTACTATGATTCATTAGTAGTAGCAGTAGTTGTAGGAATAATAATAATAATAATAATAATAACAATAATAAATATTATTATTCATATTATTACTAACAATTTGTTTTTATTTATTAATATTTTTTAATTCTAGTTACATCACAATTTTAATATATATATATATATATATATATATATATATTTTATAGGTTCAGAACTCAGTTTAGACAGCAACAATTCACTACATTTATTATAATAATAATTATTATTAGAGGTTCCATGAGACATAATTAGGGTTTCATGCCAACACTACCACCTAAAGTTAAAATCATAATTAAGAAAAAAAAAAGTGACATTTTGTCTGTATTTACAGTGCTCTTAAACAAATGAATGATTCTGATTCTGGTAGAACTCTACACATGCTGTACACAGAGACTTTGAGGAACTCTTCTTCTGTATGTCTGAGAGATGCAGCGCTGTGAATTTATGTAAGGCCCGAGCTCAGCTTTGTAAAACCAGAGCGCTGATTCTGGATCAGTCTATTTTGACCTTTCTGCCAGATGGCATTACAGTGTGTGGTGTTCGGAGCCAAGCTGACGATGGAGGTGCACTGCCTCAGGCTCTGACGATTGGCATACTCATCTCTCTCCATGCAATGAGTTTGACATTACGCCCCTTCCTCACCCCAAACAAATCTGCACAGAAACATGCTTATATAACAACACACACAGCGAAGAACAAATCTGTCTCCAAAGTCACTGCAGAAGTATAAAGTGACCTAAAATATACCGGGTAAACCAAGACACCAAATGCTGGAATACAGGAGTTCATAGTTACATTGTCAAAATATGCATTTGCATTCAAGAAACAACCTTGTGATTGCATAATAGTGTACATCTCCAACAATCCCCTAGAAGCACTGAGAAACAGACTGCATCTCACAGATCTTTCAAAGGAAAGATCACAACTAAGCTTGTTATATTTATAACAAGATGTGATTAAATATATTTAGAACTGATGTATACCTAATGCTCACTGCTGTAATATGTACAATAATAAACAGGAGCTAAAACTGTTAACTTTTAAAACCTCACGCGACGGTCCGGGTTAGTATAGTGTACTCAAATGCTAAGGATGAAATGAGAAATGCATCATCTCCCTGGTGAAAATATCTGCAGTGCATAAATGGAGCAAAATCATTTAGCAGACATCAACAATGCATGCTTTTTTACAGAACATAAAAACAGTTTTAAATGCAAAACAAACAATAAATAAATAAATTTGCAATAAACATTTTGAAAAATGTCTCAAGTAAGTCACTAAATAAATAAGTCAATTAATGAACAAAGTGAGGTCAACTTGCAATAAAAAATGTGTAATATTTTTTAGTAAGTCAATAAATATGTCAATAAATGTTTGTCAATAAACAAAGAAGACAATAAATAAATCAATAAGTGTAATACACAAATGCCAAGTAAATAAATAAATAAACTGATTGATTGATTGATTGATTCTAGTTAAACACATGTGATTAGTGATTACATTTAGATCGGCAGATATTAACATCTCAGAAGATCCTACATTAATAAATGAAATGCAAACATAATTTAGAAAACAAATCCTGTACAAATAGTGTTTTAAATCTATTTTTATATGAAACCTATTGTACGAGTTAAAATATATATATGCATAGATTTGACAATTATGCAGAGCATTTCCATTCATTCCATTGCCAAATTGGAGATCAGGGTAAACCTGCATGGATCTTTTATCACATTCTGAGGATAAATGAGAGCTCTCTCAGTGAGGCTGCAGCATATCATTTACTGGGGGTGTAATGAGAAGGCTCAGGGAAGGCAATTAACATTTAAAATGAGAATCAGCTCATTGGAGATGGCAGTGATGCCACAGGCCTCTGTGTGCTGTGAGACTTAGCAAATATTTAACAAATTCTGGACAATAAGAATGAAAGGGAGGGTCAGGAATGTCCCGTTGTCTCTACGGGCACACTGTGCATTAATTTTAAAATTTTACATTTCAAGTTTCAGTCACTCTGTCTGAAGGTCTCTCAACAAAGTCTGTGTGAAGAGCGTCCATCTGAGAGAGGACAAGATTTGAGCAACAGTTTGTGATATAATGCACTCATGCTGTGCAGCCTTGTCCTGTGCTGTCTGCTACGCATTTCATTCCAACAAGCACAATGTAGATTACAGATAAAATACAGGATTACAGACTGCAAGTACAAATGAGTACAGAAAATATCCACAGCTATGTTTTTACAATAATTAACGCAATTTATGATTTTGGATATTCTTTAATACAGGGGTGCCCAAGAGGTTGATGGTGAAGGCAAAGCTGGTAGATCGCGCTCAGTGGTTCTCAACTGAACCACTAAAATATAACAACCTATATTCACTAATGTTATGACAAATATGTTAAATAATGTTATATATATATATATATATATATATATATATATAGAAGCCTAAAGTTTTGATTGGACGACAATTGTAATCAAGGTAAAGATGACAGAGACATATAGGATTGTGCATTAGGTGCGCGCTGTGTCTGTTATTTATGTATGCTCTCAGCACACTGTTCACTATAACATCATATTTCTGCTTGAATACAGCTCAGTTTTATAATGGATGCTCACATGTTTTGGTGATATTGTGAAGATCAGTGGTGTTATTTAATAAAATATATTGTCATTTATTTTCATTATATGTATTTCATTACAATTTTATATGAAAATTAATGATTTGTTTGTTTGTTAAAAAAAGACAATATTTCATAGTGAAATAAATTGCTTCCAAAGAAGCATATTAACCCTCAGATTGTGTTTCGGTCATTCTGACCAAGAGCAAAATTTTTTCTACCCAAAAATGTTACTTAATGTAATTGTATTTGACTAAGATTTGCCCACACAGGGTAAAACTACTTCAACTACTACTACTACTTCAGCCTACATAATTATGCTACATTATCACCTATTAGTATTAATCTTTTTGTCAGCTTGTTTTCTTTCAATTAGGACATGTTTTGTTATTATTTTTGGAACACAACAAATTTCTTGGTTAAACATTAGAGCATGTTAGTGTGATACACAGAGGAATTTTTGTCATATTTTATTTAATATTGACAAAATTATGCATAAATAATGCTTTTTCTCTGAAAACCGGAGGTACATAAACTCAGATTAATGAGGCCTACAATGAATCAGTAATACAAAACAACTGAAAGAAAACAAATTGACAAAAAAAACCAAAAACAAATAAGAAACCCATATTTTGGTGATAATATTGCAGAACAAGAGATTTATAAGCTATTATTTTAGGCCGGGAACACACACAAGTGTTATTTTTGTGCCATTTTTACAAGATCTTTTTCATAAACATTTCAAAACAAAATTTTTGGTTAAACAGAGCATGCTAGTGTGATAAACAGTGCATTTTCTTAATATTTTATCTAATTAAACAAAACTATCGACAAATACTGCTTTTTTCTCTCACAAACTGACGTACGTAAGTTCAGATTAATGAGGCCTACAATAAATCAGTTCCAAAAATAAATACAAAACTAGTCCTAATTAAAAGGAAACAAGCTGAAAAAAGATTGATACCAATATTTAGTGATAATAAGTGATTTATAAACAATTTTTTGTATGCCAGTCATTTTGACTGGGCACACCACAAGTCTCATAGGATTTTGAACACAACCTTAGGATTGAATTAATAAGCCACTTGAAGCTATACAGGTTTTTTACCCATAAAGGAACCTATAAACAGTTCATTCATTTTATTTTTATTGATTTAAATGTATTATTCATAATATTGGAATAAACAGTTCTTCCATATTAATTATTCTAGCTCCAAGCCATTCGTAGTTACCCAGCAACACAGCAATTGGTGCATTAATATCAACTGTGGAGACACAGGTGTGAGTTTATAGTCATTTTACAGCTTGGCTTTGAACGTGACTCATCTAATGAGAGTTTACAGTTAGAACAGTTTCATAAAGCATCATTTAACAACCTCAGAGCTCACGGTGGGTCTGTCTCCAAAGTTGATACTTTTATCATTTTGTCTATGGAGATTTTTACTGTTACCGCAGGCCTATACTGTAGCCCAAAACTCTGTATCATAACTACATGTCTCATAAAGACTGGATTTGTTTCTGAACTTTTTTCGTACAGGTAGAGCAATCCAGCCAAGAGCCTAGCCCTGTATTTCACAGCTTGTCCTTCACTGCTCAAGTCTGAAGGACATGTGAGATCCTGTGAATGGCCAATCAATCAATCTCCTGCAGAGGAACAACCTCTCACGATGGGAGGTTTCTCAGTTTACTCATCTCCTGCTCAGTGTCATACTAGTCAGACAGTGTGACATGAGCTCTTCTCTGAAACCTAGCTGATTCACCTACTGTCTATTTAAACAGCTGCTTTCCAAGGCAGAAACCTCACAGAACCTCATAGCTTATTTGCACGATTAAACAGCCAAAGAGTTTGACATTAGCAGGTTGCAAAGCTAATGCAACTAGGCTTATTGGAGAAAAAAAAATAACCTCTACCTACTGTACATTATAGCGAAACTCCAAAAACAAACCAATACATACAATTCAGTGCAGTTTTCAGTTGACATGAATACTAGTGGCAGCAAAACACCAACAACTTTAATTCCTTTTCAACGAATTCATGACTACAGGGCAGATTAGCGACCAATAAAGACTTTTTTCACACTGTTCTTTTCATAATACTACGTTATGATCTCCAAATACTTTTACAATAGTGCATGGACTGTAAAGTAATACATTTTTTGTGCATCACATAGCCACTGTTAGCTGGTCCTTATGTAAACTTGCTCAGTAGTACACCTGGTACAATACTACACGCATGGCTGCTTCAGTAAAGGCATTTTTATCGCATGTTTACTTTAGCTCACTCAACACAGTCTCATAACCAATTCGTACGTATTCGTAAGAGGTGGAAAATTCATGCTAATTCGTAAAACCTCACTCGTACGATTTGTCTAAACTCCAGTGACGGGTAGGTTTAGGGGTGGGGTTAGGTGTAGGTCATTCATACAGATTTATACGATTTAGCAAAAATCATATGAATTCCTACGATTTAATAAAAATCATAAGAATTCGTACGAGTGAGGTTGTATGAATTTGTACGAATTAGCCGGCTTATTAACCATTGGTTAAGATTATGGTAGGGTTTAGTTAGGATTGCATGTTATTTCCAAATGCGACGGAGCATTAAATTTTAAGTGCCACTCACCTATTTTTCCAAACTGTCATAATATGTTATAATACATAATTCCACACTAACATTTCAGTCATAGCTGATTCAAATTCTCTCGTCATTTACTCACCCTCATGTGAGACAGAAAAAAAAAATACGCCTTTTAAATATTTTTAGAAAATATTTCAGCTCACTTGATTTGGAAAAAGCAGTAGAATAGATGGCAGTAGAGTAGATAAAAATAAAATAAAAATTAATTAGAAAAAAATTCAACACAAAAACATCATCTAACCTAAATAAATGTTTAGCAGCCACAAGCCTGCAGAGTAAATAAATACCAGAAAATAAAATACTTCGTAGTACTCAAAGTGCCACTGAAAGATGTTAGTTGACAGCCAGTTAACTTAGCACTTTTTGGTGTGTGTAAAATTCAATCCCAATCGCACAGGCTGCCCCAATTGAATGAGAAGATACACCCGTCCATGACTGGAGAATTCCCTTGAGAGACAGGTGGTGGGGTTCAGAGTTATGGAGGTAATGGTGGGGGGGTGGGAAACAAAGCAACATTTACAAAGAGAGAGCGACTGCTTTCTTTTCTATTTCCGTCCTGCCTAAAATCGGCTGAGCGATGTGAAGCTGTAGCATGTCTGTTCTAGTAATCTTCAAACTCGACTTTCCTTTTTTTCATTGCCGCTCTCAAACAGTGAACTGACAAATGTGATCTTTTGTCAGGAACAAGAAGCTTTGTTACGGAAGTTCCACAAGCAAAAATAATTTGCTTAAAAGCTGCAGGAGCATTTTGGGTTGTAGGGCACATTCTGAAGCGAGAATACAATTGCAACCAATCCAGATCTAATGTGGCTGACTGAAGAAAAAGGTTAACAGTGCTGTTGCCAGTACAACATCGAATCTGCAACAATGAGAGCGCGAGAACCGCAGGACACCTTTCAGCTAGAGCAGCCAGTTTAACAAACAAACAATTACATGCATTGTTTGACTGAAATGAGAGAGCCTTTTTTCGCCATTCACACATACAAAGGGTCACTAATTATTTCAATCCACGTCTTTACCATAAAAGTAGTCCTTCAGGAAGAATCTCCCTGGGTGTCCATAAAAACGAGAATGAACTATATCATAAAAATGAGGCCGTAATAGAATTATGATCACATCAGTTAAGAGAAGTAAATTCAATCTTTTTGTTTTCAGGATGAGCAGTGGTGCTTTTCTGGTTGTTGTTTCTCAACAGTTTTGAGGTATTACACAGGCAACGATAACCTTCTATACATAGCGGTCAGGAAATCCTCTTTTATCGCAGCACAAAGAAAGCAATAGCTTTCTTGAGCTGCCTTCAGATCCATCTCATGATGGGCGTACAAAACAGATCAGGATAAAACAAGCCAGAGTGCGATGCAATATTTCCTCCGAGGCAGTAGTATAATGGCCTGGATCTTGGCTGTGATAGATTTTTCTTTGACGGCGCGTAAAGAAAATTTCCACACTATCAGGATTTCATCTGTAAGCGCAAACAATGGCAAGATGGGTCGCCGCCTAGTTTATTTGTTTCGCGTTTGTTCTTCATTCCCGGTGGGTAATAGTTTGCAGAGAAGTGTCATTGACTAAAACAGACAAACATTTAAGCCGAGAGGTGCCTTGACTGTAAAACAGTCTCCGAAGCCACCGCTATTGATTTCTTGTCCAGGGTGCACAAACAGAGGGCCAGGGGAGACTACCATCTTTATCGTTGCCTTCCATCTCCATTCTGACTGATAGGTTCGGTCATGAGCCCCGGGTAACGGTTTTGTCCTCTACGTACATGGGTGACGCTAAAACCCCACAGCATTGTTTACTTATACAGCCCTGTCATGAGCGAGCGCCGGGGCTTACGTTTCTGAACTAATGGGCTGATACAGTCAGACCAGGCAATAGAGCGATGGCAACAAAAAGCAATTCAGAAGGACACACAGTATTTAAAAATGTCAGCTTCACTAAAAGGATGATTTCTTGTCTTGAAAGTTTTGCAATTAAAGGTCAAGCTGTTTTATACTCTGTTATATGGTGCTGTAAGACTTTATATCCACGAGAAGCGTGTGAGTAATACCATAAAATTCACAATGAAAGTGAACTTTGATGAGCTTTTGACTAAAGCAGTACTTTATAGAATACTTGAGCCAGACTCTTGCTATTTTGCGTCTTTGCTCTGCAAAGACACAACGCTACATTTTTCATATGTATTATTTAATTTTAAAAAACACATTAAATGAAATGCACAAACATAAAGTGACTTGAATATAAATGTTTGATTTAACTTGAAGTCCATTGAAGTTTCATAGGGGCGGAAAACCAAAAACTGTCCTGATATGATTGTGAAGAAAAAGCCTAATTAAAAAAGGAAAATGTTATTAATAATTCTTATAATATTGTGATTATGCTTATTAATATATAAAGGATGTATTAAAAACAAGACTTAATCCCTTTGAAAATAATGATAAAGATGTGAACACTCACAAGGAAAACATTTTTACTTGTTGATTACGCCACATTATATTTTTACAGTCATTAAACTTTTGTTAGAAAATACAAAAAATTCACTCAGACATTGCTAATAAGTTTCACAAATAATTACAAAGAAAAGGCAAGCGATACATTGAATTTAACAAGAAAACTGCATTTAAAGTGCAAATAATGAAATATTCTTTTCTTGTACAGCGTACACTAATAATCATTAATTCACAACATATATAATATTTTTTATTTGTACGACAGCAACAAGAATACAAAAAGTACTTAGCATATTGCTTAACTAGATTTTTTCCCTCTTTTTTATTATTGTGGATATGACTGAACAAATAATAATAAGAATGAGAACAAAGTACAGCTCCTCCAAACTTGCCAAGACTTCTATTCACATCAGTTGGCCATCAAGATAATTTGTGATAACTGACATCACATTTGACCAAACAAGCTAACGATGCAGTAATTAAATTTGACAGTGCGGTTTCACTCACGCACTAAATTATGAGAAATGAACCTGATCATTCGCAAACATCCATCAAGGCATCATCCGTACCATTAAACAAACCTTGAAGTGATTTTTCGAGACGTATCCATCTCTGAGGGGAACACATAATGAAGACTGACCCAGAGAGAACAACTGTCAACATGAGGAGAAGTAGTTCTCTCCATTCTTCACGTGAGAGGCATCTCCCGGGCCCTGCAGAGAGCTGTCAAGCACTTGAAGAGCACACGCGGTGCAAAGAATAACTCAATTTGTAAAGAGAAGCCATCAGGCGAACACAATAAAATAAATATATAAAAGGGAGGCACAGGGCATATGGAACGAGACACCTGTTTCCACTTGAATACACGGTGACAGGTAAAGAAAGGTGGCCCTCTCTGAGGAACAAGGGCTTTAAAATGGCTACATGATGACAGGGCAGAGACAGCTTGGAGTCTCCACCCTGCAAGCCATTCCCAGGGACTCAGATGACAAACAGATTCTAATAAATAAAGGAAGTTGAGGATAATTGTGTTCTGCGCAAAGTATAACATATTTGGCTGCTTGTAATGTAATGTTACGAGGATAAATGCTTTTAATGCTACATCAAAACAGTTCTCATGATACTGTAAAACATGTTTTGATCATTATATTCATAACATGACCACATTAACAAGGTATTTGTATATAAAGCGTGGTTGTAGCACGCATAGATTTTTTGCATGTTTGTACAGTCACTAAAACATTAACATCTACAGCTAGTGTTCGATCAATTATCAACCAATAATTGGCATTTTTTTTATCTGCACAGGCTGATAAATTTGGTAACACTTTATTTTAAGGTTGCATATATTAGTTGCTTAGTAGCATACATATTGCTAGAATATTAGCCACTTATTAGTGCTAATTAAGTACATAATGCCTTAATCTACATCCCTATTCCTACCTAAACTTTACAACTACCTTACTAACTATTATTAACAAGCAAATTAGGAATTTATTGAGGGAAAAGTCTGAATCTGTTTATTTTATTGTTTAATTGGTCAAATTAATATTTTGTTTTGATTACATTGCTAATTATTTATTTCTAATTTAGTGATTATATTGTAAAATAAATAGATTTTCATTACATGTTATTTACTTCTTGTTTATATACCTCCCTATCAAACATCGTATAGATTTTAAAATCTTGTTAATCACTTATAAAGCCCTGAATGGCTTAGCTCCTCAGTA
>JAUMHE010000056.1:7432453-7445068 GCA_032359235.1 Enteromius mattozi
GAAAATACAATTATTAAACATGTTATATATGCTCAAGAACAAGGCGTTTATAGATGCACTTGTAAACTGTTTACTAACGCATAATAATGTTGGAACAATGGTTTATAAAAGATGAAATAAATGCTTACTAATGCTTAACTAATCATTCATAGTGTGTAGTTATTATAAAGTGTTACCAAAATGAGCAACCTTAAGTATACTTAAAATTTTAAGGCATGATTAAACTTAGATTTTCAATGTTTGTAGGGATTACAGTAAAGGTACAGAGTTCGTTAAGTTTTTATCATCAGGCAATCCTAGCGAATACCACAAAGTCAGGTGCCATTCAACTGTTATGACACACAAAATAAACTCCACTTCCTTTTATGTTGTTATTGACTAACCTTAATAGTCCAATTGATTCTTTTCTCTAGGGTCATCACATAAAACTACTCAATTAAAAACACAAATTAAAAAAGGCCGACTGTCTAGGGGCAAAATTGCTCTCATGCTTGGCTAAATCAATCTGTTTACTGTACACTCCCCTGAGCATTTTGTGAAATAACAAAGTTAACAATGTAGCTTCATCTCCCTATTGGAAACGCACTGAACACCGGTCATGAGAGCCACAAAGCAGCCTCAGTTCTGCTGAGAAAACATAACCAATCTAATAACACTTGATCACAGACATCTGACATGCCGAAGCTGGTCAGAAGTTTCATTTTCAGCTCTGGATTTGATGACAGACAAATCCTTTTAGACCGATTTCATTGCACCTATTGATCCTGAAGAGCTGGAGTTTATGGGATGAAAGCAGAGATTGCCTCAGTTCTCTTGTTTCTCATCCCACTCATCACACTCACACAAACAATGCTCTGTTTATCATTACCTCAAGTCACAAAGATTTCGTTTAATCATAATATTCATGAGACGTCAGTCGACTGTGTGGGAATGACCTTGGCTTCATCATTCAGAGAGCTCAGAGAGTCAGGCAATATCAAAGGGGACCCAGTCCCTGAGATCTAGGGCAGAGACATCACCCCCCATCCGTCACAGGCCCTGCTGTGGAACCGGTTCTCTGGGGAAGAAATTAGACATTACTGCGTTTCTTTAGCTGGAGGTCTAATCCTCCGTGACTGCTGCCATGTTGCTAGAATCATGGGATGTGGAGAGAGAGTGTGCAGCGAGACACCTGACAGTGATTAATGCAAGAAACAAAAATGGCAAAAGAGGCAGCCACAATATATATCCAAAGCCAAGCAAAACATTTCATTTAAGTCTCGCCCAAATGTATTCGTCGTCTCTGACGAATGAGAAAGCACCACTGACATTGCCCTGCCTGATCCAGTTTGCGATTGGCCCAGCTCTTAGAAATGCCAATGCACTTTATAAAGACTGGTAACGGTTGAGGCACACCTGTTTTTCGGCCCCAAAAGGGTCAGAAAGATAAGAAAGCAAGCTGAAGCAGCAGTGCAAGCACATTAGAAGCTGCTGTAATGCATATATAACTTAAACTGGATCCACACAGAAACTCATATATGGGCAAAATTCAAACAGTTACAAAATCTACTGACACTTGTCAAGGGCTAATAACAAACATTTGCAACCTGCCTTATTTTAGGTATTAAATAAATGAATACAAATTCTCTTATGCTCAGCAAAGCTGAATTAATTTGCTGAAAAATACTGACAATAATATTTTGAAATATTATTACAATCTAAAATAACTGAAAAACTAAATATATTTTCAAAATGCATTTTATTTCCCTGATGGCAAAGCTGAAGTCTTCAGTGTCACACCATCCTTCAGAAATCATATTAGCGTGCTTATTTTAAATTTCGGATTTTCAGAAAACAGCTGTACTGCATAATTTATTTTTATTTTATTTTTATTTTTTTGTAAACACTTTTTTCAGGATAAGTTCAAAAGAACAGCATTTATTTGAATGAGAAATAGTTTGCAACATTATAAATTATAAATATCTTTACTGTTACAGTCCATGCTGAAAACTTTTGAATGTGATAACACTTTAAAAGGACTTGCTATATTGAAAATATAGATAGATATATATAAGACTAAATAAGCTGCAGGCTATATTCATAATATCACCAAATCTCCTATGGCACTTAATCAAGTATATTAGAGGCTCTATATTACCCGATATGTAAAGATTCTTTAATTGTTTTTTTAATTTATTTAATTTGATGACACAGCCAAAGATGAAGAATACAGTGGACTGCCAAATTTGTCACATGCTAATTAATCAATCCACTCGCTCCCCTAGTGGAAAGACCTCAGATTGAAGCCATTATTAATGGGGAGCATTCCTCATTCACGCCACCCATTTATTCTGTGGTGTCTCCCACGCCTGTCAATTTATGGGCCTCAGGAGTGTACCTGAGACCAGGGAGAATGCTTAGCCTTCTCTGCCTCTCAGATTGTGCAGAGCAAGCACAACCGGCAGGGCACATTTAGAGGCGAATTTACATTATTTATGAGAAGACCATTGGAACTCCTGTTCTTAATTATTTTACAAATTTCCATAAAATGCACTTGCCATTATGCCTGCTGTGTTTTAAATAGGACATGTCAAACAGAATAGCACAAGTGAAAAAGTGGTAATGTGTGCACTTCAATTCAATTCTGCCTTTATTGCTGATTGATCATGTTTACTCATCAATATCATGATCCGAGATGTCTTATAATAGGTTAAGGACACAATTGCACCAAGAATGGCTCTGCTGTTTCCTAGGTTACTTTTTCTATCCAATCACAAAACATATCAGCTATTGTTGTCCAGCACCTCAAAGGCCATAAAAGGTAGATTAAATTAGGAGACTTTGGTAAAGCTCATTCAGCATAGCCTTGGGTAACAAACAAGAAAATGGAAAGAAAATAAAGAAATTATGTTTGTTCCTCTTGTCTACAATACTTCAAACTCATTCTGTTCAAGGCCGTTAAAGGATAGAGAGATGTAGAAAACAAAAATGGCTTATATGTAAACAAATTGTAAAGCATGTCAATAAATGTGTCCACAGGCATTCAGAAACTTTATGCAGAGAACCTTGCAGACTTTGACAAATTTAGACAAAGCAGTTTGTACTCTAAACTGATTTTACCGGTTGAAATAGAAATGTACACTATTTAGTAATTTCCGATTAGAATTTCTACAAATTGGCTGAATGATGTGATCTTTGTAATCATACAAATACAATTAATTCACATTTATGCTATGACACATACAGCACAAAATTACAAATAGTCAATTTAAGTTAGCTTTTTTTCCCAAGTTAGATTACAAGTTAGCATACAAAATGTGCATACTCCTGACCTGTTATATTAGCATGCTAACTGATTACCCTGTTAGTTGAAAGGGCACCTACAGTATGTCTTCTTATAAGAGCTCCAGAACTTTTATATTTATTATTTGCTCATATTAACATAGTAGACAGCAGTATATGTACGGTATATTAGGCTGCTGTCATAGATCTAAAATAAACATGCAATTTCTTTTCCAGCTGTTTACCTTCACAGACATGATCTCTGTTTCTGCAACTTATGTAAGTATTTAACATAAGTTTATGTATTTGACAGTTTAAGTGCAATAAGACATGAAAGAGCGATAAGAAATGATAATTAAAACCAAAAAGATGTTGTTTTTTTTTGTCAAAGTATAAGAGGTATGAGCTGTAAAGGCACAGCGCTATTCTGGAAAAGGTGCAGCATCTCCACTCAAAACAGGTATTTTCAAAATTATTTAATACATTATATTTATGGCAGGGCTGGGCAACTTCGGTCCTGGGGGGCCGGTGTTCTGCAGAGTTTAGCTCCAACCCTAATCAAACACACCTGAAGAAGCTAATCAATGTCTTCAAGATGACTAGAAAGTTACAGGCAGGTGTGTTTGATTTGGGTTGGAGCTAAACTCTGGAGGACACCGGCCCTCCAGGACCGAAGTTGCCCACGCCCGATTTATGGTCTTTTGAGTCGAAACTTTATAGACACATTCTGGGGACAGCTGAGAGCATAATAGGTGCCCTTTTTTTAATAGGATTTGCACACTACCCTTATTCAACTTTATTTATAGCAAATACTGCTACAAAAATATCCATAACAATAGCTAAATTGTTAAGAAAATATTACAATTATGTGTTTGAAAAGGCATTACAATGAGCTACCTGTTGTGGTCCTGGGGGAAATAATTCTACGAGGGAATATAATTTTGCACACCAGCAAACTGATTAAAACCAGTGGCCATTGCAGCCAATCAGAATTTAGCAAGCTTGTGCTTTTTTCTTTGCAATATGGTTCTCCTAACATCAAATATACAGTGGGAAGTTTTGTGGGCATATACTGTAGTCTGCAGTGCTGACAATTTGAAAAGAGTAACTCCAAAATCTTATTTTATAAGATGGTATGGACATTTTAACAGGTTCCCTGCAAACACAAACTAGTATTTTGTTAAATTGAATTTTCAGTGGAAAAAAACAAAGAGACCAAAAGAAATACAATTACAGAAACTCAATGCTGCAGTGGCACATAAACTATACTCTAATACCAACAGCAGGAACACCTGTGAGTGTCACGAAAACCACAGCGCAACCTGCAAGCACACACACAGCATCTCTAGTTTCTGACTTCATTACTATCACATGGAGTAATTTTATCATTATGGCTGTTGTCTTATACTGACTGTGGAAGCGTTCGGTAAAAACAAATGTTTAGTTATCAATGAGCAACACATTGGAGGCTATTTCCCCAGGCACAGCCTTTAAATAATGTCCTGGCTTGGAGTCAGAGCATAGAATAATCAGACAGTCCTTAAACAGCACTGGCAGAATGATTTATTCCCACTTTGGTGCCCAGATTAGGTTTTTAATGTATTTAACGGATTGCATCCCCGTGGTGAAAACTGAACGAGCAGAGGGGGGCACCTCGTGCTTCTACCGTGTGACCCTAAATTAATTTTAATATTTGACAAATCAAATACACTTAGCCGGGAGACCTGGCTCCGGGAGAGAAGATTTATGAGACATTATAAAATGTGTGTGCAGTGAGCGTTGACTAAATACACCTCCATGCTCCTCTTTGGAGGACGAGAGACCTCCAGGAGCCCGAGGTCATAGCGTTTTAGGGAGGAGGTCAAAACGGTGCTCTTTCGTGGTGGCGTGTGTAGTGTTCAGAGCAGCTGGAATACAAAAATCAGCCTTGAGAAACAGTCACATCAGTCTGCTGATATGATTACTGATGCTGCGGGCAGTGCAGAGCAATGTTAGAGCTTGATCTTTATTGACTTTGCTGGGACTATAGTAGGGTTCCATTCATGAAATGGATGGTAAAGATACATCTAAAAACACATGCAAAATATCAGCTCTCAGCCTTAGACAGCATGCTCAAAGTCTTCATAAAATGACACAAAAAAACCCCACATAAATAACTTGCAATTCTTGGAAATGTATCAGTCCACCAGGAAACAAATTGAAAAAAGATGTTCTAGTACGGTTCTATTGTTAACATGAACAATGAACTGTATTTATTAATATTATATCATTACATTTACTAATCACGAGTGTTAAAGAGTTTAATTTTTACATAATTTAATGTTTTTATTTTTTTTTTATTGTTTAATGAACATGTAATTATTTATTCATCCTCCAATAAATCCAAACCTGTAAGACCTGTAAATAATTTTTTGTTGTTGTTTTTGTTCATAAAATTAAAGTCAAAAAGGTTGAAAATAATAATACACTTAACCAAAAACACCAAAAAACACTGTGGTCAATTGTAACAATCCATGTCAATTGAAATAACCATAATAATTGCATAAAAATATATTATTATTAACCTTTCAAAAAAGAATAAAAAAAAAAATTAAGTTATGCAGTGATGGAGTATTATGAATCTATAATGTCTGACACAATTTATAACAATCAGGTGTAGTGACAAGCTCAATTACTGTTTGGTGATGTACATCACTGCCACTGTTAAACGATGCATAAACAACAGGGTTTAAGTGCAACAAAGTAAATAAATAAAAAAACTTCAAACATAACTGTATAATCTGGTCTGTCTGCCCTTAAACATAGTTAAAAAAGAAACACTCTGCCAGTGGGCTGTTTTTGGTAAAACTGATCTGCAAAAGTGACTTTGTCAATAGTTTGGCTTTGTTAGACCAGCAAAATTATACTGCGACACGGTTTTCACCATGAACTTCTACCCTTGCCAAGCAATTCACCATATTCAAATCTATCAACACATCCATAAAACAAAAGACAAAATGAAGGAATAATCAAATTTTCAACAGCTTGGTACAGGTTTGCAAGTACCAATAGCAGTAAAAGCAGGCTCATAGAGTTGATATATGGATAGATATGTGACTCTTCACAAGATGATGAAGCTGCATTAGAAGCCATTATTAATCAAGTAAATGACCATGTGAGAGCTGCCCTTTAAATTCCAAGCCTGTTCCACGGGAATTGATGGCTATTAATATTTAACACATACAAGTGTAGCGTCACAAATCGATCTGTTCAACCAATTACTCTACATTTACTCAACTGGTGGTCAAGCAGCGATGTCGCTCGCATATATTGCTGACATCACCAAAACCCGCTGAGGGAAAGATTTATACATACAGGTGCTGTTTTGTTGAGGTTTTTTATTTCTGCCTTGCAGCTGCTGGGTCAAAATGCCATTGCCATTTCTCTGAGCTTTCGTTTAGAGTTAATATAAAGGGTATAAAGCTCATTGTCAGGATCCTGGCGGTGCACAGAAACAAGCATTAGTCCTGGAACAAGGTGTGTGCAGACAGGGCTGTTGTTAAACCGATTTTTCCTCTCATAAATATGCATGAAGCTGCAGTATTCATGGAAAGCAATAAGGCGGCGTCATCACAGAGCTCACCTCAGCGTCACTCTCCTCCACGCTCCCTATTAATTCACTGTGACACCCACAGCCCTTGACCCAGCCACTGTGAAGGTGAGAGAAAGAAAGAGTGAGATGGGAGGAGGAAAGGAGACAAAGTTGTATTTCTTTGTCAGGCTTGCTAACAACAACTTAAACCAGTCTAAGCTGGTTTGCTAGCCTCCCATGCTGGCCTGATGGCTGATCTAAGGAGAGTTTTAAGCCCCTTTTTTTAGATGGTCAGGAGTGACGCTACAAAAGCCAAACAGATACATGCATATATTTTTATAGCAATTTTATTTTTCCACTGCATGACTTCGCATTGGACAGTGTCAAAGGTCCCATCATTCAACTGGTAATTAAACATCATTGTAGTGGACAATGAGTCAGCCCTCCAGTTGCCAAAATGAACAGTGGATCACTAGTGCCAGACTAGACTAGCCTACTTGTAGGTTTATGCAGTTTGTTTCAGCAGCAACCCACAAAAAAAACATAAAACATAAAATAATATATATATATATATATATATATATATATATATATACACACACACACACACACAATACTTAAACAACACAGTAGCCAAATACATTGTATGTGTCAAAACAATAAATTACTTTTTGGCCAAAAAACATTGGAATATTAAGTAAAGATCATGTTCCATGAGGATATTTTGTGCATTTCTTATCGTAAACATATTAAAACTTTTTTTATTAATAATATGCATTGCTAAGAACTTCATTTGGATAACTTTAAAGGTGATTTTCCCAGTATTTCCTAACAAATCATATATCAATGAAAAGATTATTTATTCAGCTTCCAGATGGTGCATAAATCTCAATTTCAGAAAACTGGCACTTATGACTAGTTTTGTGGTCCATGGTCACACAGTATTTACAACAATGTTAATGAATGCTACAGCATAATGCAGTATTAACTATAATAGATTGATATACTGTAGTATACATTAGTTTTTACTACAGTAAACTGTAGTGTATTGTATTATAATACAGTGTACCATATAATTGAAGAAAATGTACTGTATTACAGTATTGGGTAAAGTAATTTTTTATAGTTGTTATATTACCTCAAGAATTTTGAATTACTACAAATGAGTTCAAGTACTTCACGTATGGTTCAAAAACATTTACTATAAATTACTTTTTTTTTTTTTTTTCAATGTGGAAATCCATACTAACCAAAACCCACAAGGTGCTAAAAATAGGAGAAGTACCAAAAAGTACCATAGTGTTTTCAAGGTTGTTACAACGTGTACCATAAAAACTGTACCACAGTAAAAATGTAAACCAATATTGGTAGATTCAGAAAAATAAAACTACATTTTTCAGTAACTACGCTAAGAATGCAATTAAATCCAACTCAGATTGCAGATGTTATCTTAACTGTTATTTCCAAGCAATACCCAATGTAAGTGATTCTCTCTTCCTATTCTACAAAAGTCTGTCCTTCCTGGAAAGTTCATGCATGCTCTTACAGATAAATAATAACATTGAAAATCATTAGCAAATTAACTCTAAATAAATGCCTCGATAAGTACACCCGAATCAACGCTAATGACTCTGTCTAAATAGAAGATAAAGGCTTATGGATAATTACTTGGCATTGGAAAAGTCTTTAAACGGACTGTGTAGTAGAGGGAACCATCATGTCTTAATGAACTGTACATTCAATAATGTACTGTAGAATGGATTTGTGTAACATTCAGCATGTATAGGTAAGTGTTTTGAGTACTAAGCATTACAACATTTCCTCAAGACAGGTATCCGAATGTATTATGATGTTATGATGGCATGACAAGCAGAAAGCTTTTGAAAGTATGCAGTCTTTGTGTCTCTTTATTAGTAAAATACAGTACACAAGTACCATTAACCACTTTCACACACCTCAAGACCTTGAAATTGGCATTAAATTGGCAAATTTCAGTTGTTGCCAGCTTTCTAAAACCATGTCCTTTAAACTAAGGACACAACGTTGAAAACAGTTATATGATCATAAGTTAATATAACATTCATCATAGACTATTTGTAAAATAACTTATAAATCAATAAAAATATTGAATTGAATTGAATTTGATGCACAAACCACACATTAAAGGAGATGATTCACACAAAAATGGAAATTTGCATTTAATTTGACTTAAAAGACTAGGATTACAGGCAATAATGTTGTAAATAATGTTCAGTTTCTTGCACAGACCAATTGTTTCACTTCATAGGATCTCAATGTATCGTCAGAAGCCATGGGTATTAATTTCATATTGCCTGATAGCCATGGACTTGCATTTTATCAGTCACAAAGGTAGTTTTCTTGTGAAAAAAAGATCTTGGATGGCCTGAGTTAAAAAAAAAAAAAAAAATGGACATTTTAATTTTTTAACTACCCCTTTAAATTCTTAGTCTTTGACGTGGAAAACAGAGGCTGAGAGGATATGCTGTAAAAAAAAAAAAATACAATTAGTTATAAAATAACTTAAAATTAACCAAAAAAATTAATAATAATAGTAATCATTTTATAAAATAATTAACATTATTTTATTGTTTTAACTATATTCATTATTTATTTATCATGTCACACACATCATACAAATATCCAAAGTTCAACAAACTGAAGATCTCATTTCTATCATCACTGTTTTCTTTCAAGGGTGTTTGTTCTGCCATCACCATCTGAAGAACAGATAATAAAGATAAATATGTTTACTCCTGTACAAGCTAGAACAGTTACATGTTACATTGGCTTTGTAAGAACATAGCTTCTTTTCACACATGGTACCTTAACAGAAAATAACATCATTAAATGTCAAGAAAATCAGTATGTGTGAAAGCTCTTAGTAGTTCAGTATAAGAACAATACTTCACACAGTATCATTACTTATTGTGGGGCTCAAATTAGAAATAATGAAAGCAAGCACCGGCGAGCTGGTTAAGCCTGTGGTAATGGCAGCTGTGTAGATAAAAAGGCGGCACATGCTTTTTTAGCTTCCTCTTTGAGAGGATTAACCTTTTCCCAGCTGTTTATGTTACAGCAACTCCTCAGCCAAACACACACCTGAGAAAGAAACACCACATGGTTCCTCTGGGTGCTCTGGTCCAAACCGACCTTCTCTGAGCTCAAGGTGTGGGGTTCAGATGTGGATGAATACTGAGGCAGAGAGAATACTGAGGCTTAGTGTACTGCTGTAGTTCAAGTACACTCTGTCTAATGTCTGTAAGAACATATGGAGTATTTAAAGATTATTTACATGCTTTTACTCCATTATCACAACTGCTACAGAGCCTCTACATCGTCAAGTGAGCATGAGGGGCTTACAGAGTGCTTCTTCTGAGTGTCTCTAGACTGTATGAGAGGTATTGTCATGTGCAGGCTGTTTTTCACTACTCAGATCTTACAATGAATGCACCACCAGGGCGTTTTTAACTCTTAGAAATGTTCCTGCTGCAGATTTAAATGGGCCATGTCACGAAAAACATGTTTTTCTCTTTGCTCTTTTGAAATAAGAGAATTCCGTGTACTATGTGTACTATGTAGATGTACTCTGACATTCACAACAAGGCAACAAAGTTCAAATCACACCATTTATGAAAAACAAAATGCAAAGATGGGTTAATTTAGAAACTTTTGAAATTGGTTAGAAAATGGTCATGACATCATAATGAAGTCATTCACGCATGATATTAGCACTGCATGATTTGTAAACATGCACATTAACATATCTATTCAATATTTGACCCATCTGGATGTCTGACAGTAGGCTAGCTATGTTTCCAGCCACCTATTTTTATGCCATTTTGGAATATCGCATAAAAAACACTGGATGGAAACGCCAAGACGCGCATAAATTCTAAAAATTTACAGCAAAAATATGTGCACATTTGAGTCAGATAATCTTTTTATCCGATTAGAAAAAAAGCGCATAAACTACGATGAAACACACTTTACTAAAAAAATACCTAAATGCGCATCAGAAAAGTCATGTGACTATGCGCTAAGATACGGGATAACTTGAATTCGTTCACACAGCAACATGGTCATTCTGAAATGAATGAGCAAAGTCTGTCATCTAAGTACTTCTGTATAATAACTTTCTTACATGACTTTATTCGCATATCTTTTAACATAGCTAGTGTAAACTAACAATACAGTAGGCTAGCCAATCATAACAGAGGACATTTACATAAATGGGCACTTCTGCCACTTCTTCCTAAGACTGGGAGTTATCATAGTCTAGGGGTAATTTTTATAATAAACCAAACAAAAATGCAACTGAACCTGACTTGCCAGTAAATCACCCTGCATTTGTATGGAAAACAGCATAACTGACTTTTTGCTAACACTGTGTGGAAAAACCCAACCCCAAATAAAAAAAGAATTGTAGTTTATAATAAAACTTGACTAAAGTTTCCACTGTAATAATAACTGAAATGTCTTCAGACCTAATTTTACACCTTTGAATTATGAACTGAAGCGAGAACATACATCATTAATGCCTTTATTGTTACTGTTCCAGAATATTAAGAATATTAAATGTCCTGCATCCATTCAGTATTGGACAACGCAAGGCTAAACTGCACCATATCTCTGCGTCTGACAGCACAGTTTGTGAATCAGAGGATGCTCTCTGCAGTCCTTCAGAAAAACGCACTGACCCTGTGACAGATTCCCTGGTGTGCACTGAGTTTGGCAGATCAGCACAAGTTATTTTCACAAAAGGCTGACATTTAAATGAATATATAAAATATCACTGAATGCTAAAACCCTTTTGTTGACCAATTACTAGTTTGATTTTACAACAACAATACTCATTGGTTCTGCAGACATCACACATTGGCTAAATGACATAATTTGGCTTCAAAACATAAAATTCACCAAAAGGAGACGATTTTGGGGAACTACTAATTTTGTACCTAAAATAATCGTGGAACTTAATTATCAAATGTAAATCTTAAAGTGAACTTTAGAGAAAAACTAAATGCAACAAAAGTGTAAAACAGAGCTTTTTAAAATATAAAAGACAAAGCAATCTGTTTACAAAGTACGGACATCTCAGCACTGCGATAAAAAACGTCAATACATAACCCTAACTTCATTTGCAAATGAAGACCCTACACAAACCAAGAAATGCTTTAATTGTCTGAACATTAAGTGAAGCCCTCAGGTCTATAGCATATAGATTCTTTTGCAACCTGCCCCATTAACTCTGATTTATAGTATCATCGCCTTAATAGCTTCAGAGCCTCTGTTCCACTCATTCTTATGCAGGTAGCATCATGTGTCCTGCTTTCTCTGACTGTCTACCTGCTGCTTTTCAATGTAGTTTACAAGCTTAGACCCAGCAGTATCGAGTAAACATACACACTTCTCCTTATGCATCTCTCTCTCTCTCTCTGAGCCTCTACTTCATAACAGCACATTTGATCTGAGCAGTGTTAAGAAGTAACAAAAAGAAGTCATGCTACTAACTTTTGAAAGAAGTCTTGTGAGCTAACCAAGGCTGTGTTTAGCTCAAAAATACAGTATAAAGCATTAATATTGTGAAATATTATTAAGTAAATATTATTTAGAACACCTGTTTTCATGTTTAAATATTTTTGTGGAAACTGTGATACATAAATTAATATTTATTTATTATGTGTGTATATATATATATATATATATATATATACAGGTCCTTTTCAAAAAATTAGCATATTGTGATAAAGTTCATTATTTTC
>JAUMHE010000056.1:7445168-7462593 GCA_032359235.1 Enteromius mattozi
CTGTGAAATCAAACTGCCCACTTAGGAAGCAACACTGATTGACAATCAATTTCACATGCTGTTGTGCAAACGGAATAGACAACAGGTGGAAATTAAAGGCAATTAGCAAGACACCCCCAATAAAGGGATACCGGTTTGGCAGTGGGTCAGTAATGGTGTGGGGTGTCATTACTTTGGAGGGCCTCCGTGGCCTGACTGCCATAAGGTAGGTTCCCCAGACCTGAATCAAATTGAGCACATCTAGGACATCATGTCTCTCTCCATCCACCAATGCCACGTTGCACCACAGATTGTCCAGGAGTTGGCGGATGCTTTAGGTCTGGGAGGAGATCCCTCAGGAGACCTTCCGCCACCTCATCAGGAGCATGCCCAGGCATTGTAGGGAGGTCATACAGGCATGTAGAGGCCACACACACACTACTGAGCCTCATTTTGACTTGTTTTAAGGACATTACATCAAACTTGGATCATATTTTATATATATATATACACCATTTTATCAGTTACGCATTGTTAAAAAAATTCTGTTTTACACAAAAAAATTATCAGCTGTGGTTGTATATACTATATATACAAAGTATATACTAATATATAGAAGTTGCACAGAGTCATTCGCACAAACACATAACATCATTACAGTATGTTAACCCACATGACACTTAATAATGCAATAAACATTCATTAAACAACAGAAACAAAGCCCAAATGTACATAACTGATTAAAAAAAACTATTTAAAAACATGATTATTTAAGCAAAATACTTTCAAATGTGGAGTGTCACGCAGAGAATTCTGGGAATATCAGTTTACAGTTTTTGACTGTAAATTTACTTCTAAAAACTGTACAATTAACAGCCTTTTACGGTAAAATGTTATTAATGTAACGAAGGAGAGCGGGGGCGTGCAGATCCAAGTGCAAACTACTTTATTAACACACACAGGGTTGAAACAAGCAGGGTCGGTTAACAGCAAACAGGAACATCAAAGGCAAAGACAAGAGAATAATCCAATAGTGAGGCGAGGGGTCGGGCGATCGGTGAACCGTATCCAAGGGGCGAGAGTCCGGGGCAGGCTAGGTCGAGAACGGGGTACAGGGAGATAAACACAGGGAAACACAGAGGGCTTACAAAGGGGAAAATGCTGGGTACATCCACAATTATTCGCGACAGGTGAGACACAAACGAGTCCTTAAATACAAGTGAATACAAGACGAGGGGGCGGAGGAACTAATGGGTAACCAGGACCAGAAACTGGGAGGAGACAAGAGTTCATAATAAGAGTCCTGAACACAGAACGGAGGAACAGACAAACAGAAAACATAGTCCAGGCTGAAATGCCCTCTGGAGGTTTCCGAGGGGAATTCCAGTGAGGATCGTGAGAATTAAATGGCTAGTTAAATGTTTTACAGTTTTTTCCTGTATATAGTACAGGAATTTACTGTTAACCTATTAACATTTTTTTCTGTAGCGTTTTTACAGGTTTTTCATGTTGAAATTACACTTTTTTTTTTTAGTGTGTAAATGTTAGTAGCGTAGTGTTGCCAAGCAAGCTACTAAGCAAGCGTAGTTAGTTAGACAATAGTTTAACCACTTTAAATAAATAGCTTGTACAGTATCTTATAATTTTAAGGTAAATTCCCCAAGACAGAATGAGGATCACACACACACACGCTGAAGTTTATCTCCTCTAGTCTCTTAATCGAGCACCAGAGAGAGAGAGAAGACCCCCTGCATGGCAGAGCTCATTTGGATGGGGTAATTAATTGCATTACTGGATGCATTCTAATTGGAAGAGGAGAAGGAGGTGGGGGTTCCTTCCCAACAGCAAGCAGCCATGAACGGGTAGGTGAGCGTTCAAGAAAATCTAATAAGTTGCTGTTGATGCAGGAAGGTCTACGCAAAATAAGGTGAAGGCGCTGGCTCATCAGCTTCATTCTCGTTCTGTTTTGCATTTCAAATCTAATCAAAGACCCGTCTCTAGATTTGATTGGCAGTTCAGACAGGTAGATACGCTCGCATGCATATGAAAACTCGATGTGGGTATCTCTGAAGAGTGAATTATTTGACAGCGGCTTATTCCTTCTGATCTGGCAGTCTGTAGAGTAATCTTTGCGTTAGAGTTAGTGTTTTGTTTCTACACAATTTGGCTAATTTAAGTTTACAGCCTTTATCTGTGCAATGTTTGGAAGATCTGTGGTTGCTGAATGTCATATTCAGGAAAAACCACGATATCTCTTTTTATAAACACGACCGCATGTGAAGCTATGCACGCTATGTTTTCTTCCACGCAAAAGATTGTGTATAAAAGCTATGTGCTGAAAAGAGGAGTGTAATTTCTCTGCCACTGCACTTCCCCGCAACCCAGAGGTGCACTTATCCCAGAAAAAACCCTCATGCAATTTTATCATCAAATACGCACCTGTGAAAGCCTAGCGCGAATGAGGGCTGAAAGGAAAACCGTTTTTCATGTTCATGTACAAACAAATACAAATCTAAAGCAAAGCAAAGGAAATGGCAGACTTAAGGAATTCACAACATGTTGTCAAAATTGACTGATACATAATGGAAATGTAGTTCGTGTTGTGCTTAGGGAAGTGTGGAAAGAGCCGGAAACAATCAACCGGAGCCCACCGGGTCTCATTCTCCATCAGTGCCTATACTGTATCTGTCGACAACACGTCTTCCATCTCTTCTCGCCTCTGACACCTTGGCACTGACCCAAAATGCTGCTGTTATCTTAAATTTCCCAGCTATTTCCCCATCTTATGCTTCTCTTTCACTGTAAAACCACTAAAATCTGCACATCTGCTGATACGTATGACCAAAACCTGTGTCTGCACAATATCAAAGATGACCTTGTCATCTTCGAGTAAGATGATCTGAGGAAGAAAGTACCTGTATAAATCAAACAAAGTCAAAATAAATGTCGAGAAAGCAAAAATGTTGGACCATGCTGAAAAGAAAAAATGCTTCTCTCATAGGAAAAATTGCTATACATAAAAAATGTGATGCTCATGAACATTAACGTCTTACTAAAGCAGAAACTAAAGATACTGTATCACTAGTGCATCTTAGTCAACACAAGTCAGACAACATTATAAATCATTGTTAACAAAGTGCTGAACACACATGACAAGTTTCTGCTTGTCGTGGGACATTAGGACTTCTGTTGTTGACCACTAAAATGTGCTCTGGGGGGAGTACTTTTTGAATTGGTGGGCATTAATGAGTTAATACTCTGGAGGCAGGACTGTTAAATCTCAGGGGCTGCAATCAGAAAGCTGCTGGTTTGATCGTTACAGGGAACGAATGATTATCATAGTGCCCTTGAGCAAGGCACTTAACCCCAGGTCACTACAGAGAGACTGCCGATGTTATAAGAGTGCTGTAAGTTGCATTGGATAACTTCTTGCATGTTTATGAAGAAAGAAATAGCCAGATAATGCAAATCGTGATGTTATCAAATTATTTAATTTTATCTTGTCACACTCAAAACACACATTACATAACGGGGACGACTGATGTTTAGGAAAGGCAGAACAACATACAGAAAAGCATAATAGAACAATACATAGAATGAGTGACAAACAAAGAGACGGATGGATGGATGCTGGAGCAGATAGATATAAACTTAGAAAGAACAATGGATGGATAGAACAACTGAAAAAACGATGGATGAATGGATGGACAGACTGATAGAAAAAACGGATAGATAGATGGATGGATGAATGGATGCTGGAGTGGATAGATAGAAATTTAGAAAGAACAATGGATGGACTGATGGATAGAACAATTGAAAAAACAAAAGGATGGATGGATGGATGCTGAAGCAAATAGATAGAAAGTTAGAAAAAAACAATGGATGAATGGATAGAATAATTGAAAAAACAGTGGATGGATAGACAGAAAGATAGAACAAAATGCTGGATGGATGGACAGAATGATAGAAACAATGATTGATGGATAGACGTATGAATGGATGGATGCTGGAGCAGATAGATAGAAAGTTAGAACAATGAATGGATGGATAGAACAATTGAAAAAACAATGGATAGAACAACTGAAAATAATGGATGATGGACAGAATGATAGAAAAAATGATGGATGGATGGATCGCTGGAGTGGATAGATAGAAAGTTAGAAAGAACAATGGATGGACAAATGGATAGATAGAATGAAAGAAAAAAATGATGGATGGATAGACAGAATGATAGAAAAAAATATGGATGGATGGATCGCTTGATGGTGAAAAGAACGATAAAAAACACTGGATGAACGAATTATGAACAGAAGGATTGAAAGAACGATAGATGGAAGAATGGATGAATGGATGGATGATGGCTAGAATGATAAAAATAAAGCAATGGATGGACTGATTATGAACAGAACGACTCAAAGTACGATGGATGGATGTATACTAGAATTAAAAAATGATGGATGGTAAATATAACAAAAGAAAAACAATGAATAGGTGGATGATGAACAAAAAGATTGAAAGAACAATGGATGGATGGATGTATGGATGAACAGAATGATAGAAAGAACAATAGAAGATGCTAAAATGACTGAATGATGGACAGATGATGATGAATTGACAAAAAGATAGAATAATGTCAGCACCAATAGCCAAAAATATAGAGCACCCTGAAAAAATATATACAGTTTTTTGGGGAATGGTGGACAGATGAGTGAGGAATAGAAAGAATGATGGGCAGAATGATAGAAAGAGGGACTGATGTAAAAAAAAAACTAAAAAAAAAAACTATGAAAACAGTTCTTGGCATCTGCTTCACCACAACAGATCTTAAACTGATGCAGCCCCTTGAGTTAAAATTTGAGAGATTTGATAGCAAAAATCAAAACATAATCACAGTTCACAGTGAATGTTTTTCAGCAGACCTTGGGTCATGCAGCCAGATTTTATTTATCTTTATTTTAAGAAATTTAGTTTGTCCTTGTATTGAAGCCAGAGCTTCTCCATACAGTAAACAGCACTTGCTCTGTAACACATATTGATCCCTGGTTATTGGTAGCAGTGTCTATTTAAACAATAATTGATTTCTGTCCTCGTAATATGTCAGTGAAGATGAATTGAACCAGCCCATCAGGTGCTAAACTAACAATCAGTTGGTGGGGGAGTAGCTGTGAGCGCTGTCAGGGGAACAGAAATGAAGAAAAACATGTCTTTCTGTTAGCGTCCATACACAGATGACTGGCTGCACCATTCCGAGGGTTTATTCAGATTGCGTTTTCATATCAGCATTCACAAAGTTTCATATTGCGCTTCTCACTTCACTTCACAAGCCTCTCAGAAAACTGTAGTGTCTAATCAGAACTGATGTTTCTGTTATGGAGATCAACCTAATTGAATAATTTCACAGATAAAGGAGTGAAAGATAAGCTGAACTAATACCCCCTCAGAGAAGCCGTTCAGATGCCACAGATTTAAGTTCTCAGGTAACTTTGAACAGCACCAGGATTTAACAGTCTCACAGATACAAGAAAACACTGCATAGAAAGTATAGTAATGGGGGATTAGAAGTATAAGGTGTATTTTTGTGCATCCGTTTTGTCCACTGGATCTTAATGGCTTGTTACAGGAAGCAAGTCTCACGCTTCTGTCATTCACTCGGTTCATCTTCAAGTGCGTGATGTTGCCATGTGAACGTGTGCTAGCTTAAGGCATAGACGTGTTGAAAAGTGCGATGAATGCCAATAGATGCATTAAGCAGAAAGCCTTCTGACCTGAACAGGCCATCAAGAATGGGTTAAGCACCTGTCTTCTGCATAAAAGAGCGCTGCAATTTAACTTCTCCGGTTCCGCCATTAACAAAAAACATTTTTACTTACGTCCGAAGATAAAATGTTAAGAGATTCTGGCTTCCTGGTTTCTGACAGCATACAGTTTTTTGCTAAAAACAGGCTTGATTCACAACTAAATGTGCCAAAAAGTGCAGTTGGGAACGTGAAAGCATTTTAGGGTAGGATGTGTGACATTTTATTCCACTATTTAATTCACTCATATCTAATAAAGCAGAAAGAAATTGTTCTCAAACCAACTGAGAACAATGAACTAGAATGTGTGTTTTAGCAGTGCATTAACTGGTGGTTAAACAAATAACAACTGTGTCTGGACAGCACAATGCGAATAACTGAAAATATAAATGTGTTTTCCTCCCATTTTTCCTCAGTTGCTAGAAGATAATTAAGTGTTTAGGCTTTGAACGTCCCTGATGAATTACCATCTTGGCTAGAAAAACAGAATACACACAAAACACAGGCAAAAAGCATGCAGAACACATAAAAAAAAAAAGAGAGAGAGAGAAACACTGGCAAGCTTGTTCAATAGAAGCGTCCAAGCTGTTCTGTTACAAGCATAATGGGTATTTTATCCTGTCTTGTTGATTCAAATTGTCCTAAATGATTTGGACCTTGTTACTCAAATGTGGCATTTAATACAGCACATTCTATTAAAGCAGATGCAGGTCTTTTAAATGATAAACATATGGCTTAGCACGATCATCAAATCAGCTGTAATTAAATAAATGTATGCGCTATGTGTTCGTGCTGATTGACTGTGTTCTTTTACAGTACATGCAAGCAGCTCATGATTTTTCGTGTCTCAGAGCAGCTCGGTTTGCAGTAATAGCGGAGTTTGGGTTGGTTATATCATCCATTTGGGAATGCAGCATGCGCTAACCATCTTCCCAAATTGTCATGAAGTTTATATAAACTGTCTGTTGTCAAGAAAAGAGTTTTTAAGTGCCAAAATAAGATGTTTAATGCTTTAAGAAATTAAGAAATATTAGATACATATTAGAATTATAATTTTAAAATTATTGTTATTATTAGAGGCCAAGCACTAAAAAAGGTGCTTAGGCACCTATTGTATCCATTCTTCTTTTTCAGATAGAGGACAGTCTCTATATTAACCATGGCAAATTTGGAGTCTGTATCTAGTACTAGTATGTTTTTGTTTTAAAACGCGCATCTATGGTTACACTGAATGTCTAGACTACTCCGGCATTTTTGAGGTCAAAAACAGAGACTTTTGAAAATGCTGCTGACTCCTTGACAACCGTGTAAACAATAACATCTTGCTCGTTGTTATAACCATAAATACATATACGTAGATGCCTCATTAACCCATTCAACCGTTCCAAGTATGCAGACGGATCTAAATAATAGTGAATTTATCTATACATATCTATGGTTGTTGTGACATGCATTTTAGGTTGTGTAGTGTAAATGAAGATCGTTTCTGAAATTTAGCGGAAATGGCAGTGTAAACGGGGATCATTTTCATTCTAAAACACAGTTTTAAAACAAAAATGCACTAGTGTAAACAGGGCCTCAAGCTCTCTACTGCCACCAATAGGCCAAATTTGAATTTATATTTCTGCTAATAACTTTTGAACCGGTTTAGATAGAAGCAAAATACTTTTATCAGATTTCTTGGCTCATATCGAGTCGAAGGGATAACAAAATTTACATTTCTAAAAGGACAAGACTTAGTTTATTTCTAAAAAAAAAAATCTACTTTTCCCAACCTAAACAAAATTGGTGAAATCTTGATGATCTCTGAATATCTTCAGAGAATTGTCAAAATGCTATCAAAAGCTTTACCAAATCATTTTCATTAAGCTTGTTAACAAATTTGATGTACAATAGACCTGAACTGATATTTGTTTAGGGGTGCAGTGCCACCTTAAAAGATGCACATAACTGCTTATAACTTCTGACCAATCTTCTGACGTGATTGGTCTTGTTAGATTTGGAACAATATACCAAATCTAACAATACCCAGTTTTCCTATGTTGGCCTTTTTGGGTATCAGAGAACCTGGGTCTTTGCTGAGTAACTAAAGATTCATTTTACCTCTGTTGTGCTTTACCCCTCAATTTCTGCTCTTCTTCTTCTTACATTTTTTATTAAATACTCAATGTTTTTTATTTTACGGTGAAATATAATACCAGTAATTTCATATTTGTTTAACTCTTTAATGCAGTGTAAATAAATAAACTAATTAGTATTTTAAATTGCAATCACTATTTTTATGAGAAAAAAAAACAAAAACAAAACCCTAGCCTAGACTATAGCCTTATATCTCACTATAGCCACACCTATGGAGCGGGGGGCATTATATGGGTCAACCTAAAGCGCAGGAAAACAGAAGCATGGATTATGAAGACATTGTGATGCATTGATACCCGCTAATGCTGTGTAGAGTTCAACGTGTTGCTGGGAGAAATGTTGCAGTGTTATCATTTTCACAGCAGCACTGCAACACGCTGTTAGGATCGTCGTAACTTTCATTGTACATTATTTAATGTTGCTACTGTTGTGCCTGTTTCCCAAAGCAGCACACTGTGTTCATTATAAAGTAGAACTTAAAAGCCACATTAGAGGAGCTGTCAGACCCTGGGATTCTGAATAGTGGCCAAATCTTACAGGACTTGATGTGTTTCCAAACAGAAATCTTGCACAGACAGTTTACCAAACAAGACCATTTCCATGCCTTAGTGTTATTTATGTGATTACTAATGATTGTGAGCCTTGAATGTGATGGGGAAAAACAGAAACGCATTGGTAAAACGATGTCTGCCAAGAATATAAATGTGAATGTAAATGTAAATAAACAGTGCTCTCATAGAAAGCACCTTTTATGCAAAAGCTCTTGACGTTCCACTAAAGTTGTATTATGCAGCACAGGAAACAATGGACCTGCCTGAAAAGATAAGTCTGCATGTATAGCTACTAACAGGCTTTCAAAAAGAAATACATATCATCGTTTGTACATTTCAAGGGAATGAGAGGAGTTCCTGCCTCTGTCTGAGACTGTGGTGCAGTGCTTCATAATGAAGCCTGACACTGAAAGTTACATTATATACACTATCTTTCAAAAGTTTATGTTCTGTGAGGTTTTTTTTTTTTTTAAGAAATCAATACTTTTATTCAGCAATGGTGCATTAATTTGAGCAAAAGTAATGTTTCTTGAGCAACAAATCAGGATGACTTCTGAAGGATCATGTGACACTAAAGACTGTAGTAATAATGCTGAAAATTCAGCTTTGCCATCAAAGGAATAAATGAATATATAACAAATGAATAATGAATTTTAAAGTTTATTAAAATAGAAAACAGCTTTATATTTAAAATTGTAACAATATTTCACAATATTACTGCTTTAAATGTATCTATTTATTTATTTATTTTTTAAATAAATGTGGCTTTGGAAAGCATAATAGGCTTAGGAACTCCAAATAATTAGCAATGGCAAACTTTGAACATGACGTACCTTGGTCTGGGCAGTTAAAAATGGGAAAAAAAAGACAGAATGAAGAATATATTAAATCAACAAATTTCCCTAGCATAATGCTACATGAGTAATCTTGCAACTAATATGGTTTGTGACTACTGTGAAACTATTTTTGGTCACTCGTTTGCTTTGGCTGGAGACCAGAGTAAGGAAAACAAGGAATATATACGTTTTTTTTTTCAAACCAGAAACCCTGTAAATACTTTATGACAAGTTAGTTTGTTGTTAAAAAGCCCTGAATGGTGCAGGATCGTAACTATTCCAGATACACACGTCCAGGTCTGAAACACATGCCATGATGTAATCAGTGAGATTGAAACTAGAGCCAGTGAACATGATCATATTGTCCTTTATCTGACAGGCACATTCATCACACAATGACAGATCCCTCTTCACAGCGTCACTTAGTTCCTCCATTTGATCTGCTGCACTGCCTCTGTGACGTCAGTAAACAAAACTATCTTTAAACTGCAATGCACAAGATTGTGCATTTCTGATCTGTTTAAATCTCATTAGGTCTGCATAAGCACACATTTGCATATCTGGCAGTGCAGATATCGTCTGTTTTACAAACACTGATGCGTCACAGGTAGAGATAACGGGTCAGTGCTACTTTTTTTTATTTTTATGAAGAATCAAAGACAAAGACAATTAAAAGTGCTGGAGTAAATGACAACCATGCAGTGTAATATTTGGTAACAAAGAGAAAAAGTTGTGCAAATTCTGCATGATGCACCACAAAGTTGTGTCATTCTCACATTTATATTCAATCCAGATGAAGCACACCTGCAAATAAAAAAATGGTTATCTAATTTTTAACTGGCGGTCCTTATATCCTAATTAGGCATATTTACCTAGGCAACAATCACATTCAATTTCACGCCATTTTAACTTTAAGTTAATTAAAACATGAATGTTCATTTGCACATTCTAAACCCCTCCTGCCCCCCTCCTCCTCTTTCTCACACCTGCAAAACCACAGAAACAAACCAAGCAAAATTTGCCTTTCAGTGCTTTTCTACAGAACAAACTCACTCATTACAAAAGACTTGGAAAGCATAAAAACCCAGATACTTTAATCACTTATAAAAAGAGTTAGATGACATCTCCAGGTAACCTAATTAGTTTAAGAAATATCACTGTTTGTAAATAGGAGGCCATTTCTCAGATGAATTGCCTACTGCTTTTTTCTCCCCCTAAATAAATCAGGACAGCAAACAAGGAAATCTTTCCTTGCACAGGACCCCTGGGTATTCCTTGAATTTACAAAGGAATTATTATTGCAAGTTTCACTTGTGAGATTTATAACGTAAATGTGATCAGCACTGTCAACACAACAGCAGCAGTTATTGCCCTACAACGTGATTCATAATTTTGACTTTGATAACATCAAGAATAAGTCAGTCATCAGGAATTCTATATTTGTAGTCATACATCTTCATTTTCACCACATATTTTTACCCACTAAATGATTTTTACATTATATTAATACATTTTATTCATTTTATCTGTTTATTCAATCAACTCCTAATGATTCTCTCTTTTTTTTTGACACATTTATGCCCAAAACCAAAATTTAATAACTGCTGCAAAGAAAATCTTAAATGCTTACATGAATAAATATTGTTGCTTGCATATGAAAGAAGGTGCATTTCTGGTAATGCTTTATCCAATTTCAATACGGCCCTATATATTTTAGCCTTACAAGGCAGCATAACTTTGCTGTCTACTGGAACAGTCTCCATGTTATGAATCTCTCTATGAATCTATTATAGGATGGTTACTAGTTTTTGGAACAGTGCAAGAGTGTCTACTGAGTTTGGAAGAATGGAAAAACATCTATCATTTCAGTCACAGATGTACTTGGTACACCAATCCAGTGAAGTCTAGGCTATAAGTCAGCTACAGCACAATCATACATATTTGACGTGATGCTTGACACATAGCAGACCAGCTCATATGAACATCTTCATTAAGAATCATAACAGGCCTGGTGGACCCTTACCCTGGTCCTGAGGCGGCTGCCGTACAACCAGCTCCAGATTCTGCTGCAAGGCCTCTGATTGATGTTTTTATAAGTAAGACTTTGCTCTGCCCTCCCCCTCCGGGTCTGCCCTGCACTTCATAGCATCAATCACGTGTCATTTCCTTTCTAACGCCATCTCTGACAGAAATACAGTAAACATGATCTACGCGTGTGTGTGTATTTAAGTAATTAATAAGTGTCTGGCACCTCTCATAAATCACTGACATGGCTTTCTCTAGCTTGAACTTTTTTCACTTTTTCCAAATATAATAATAGCTCACAAATGTAAGAAATCGCATTTCTATTGTACTTCAAGTTAAAATGTTCCTTGTCGTACAGTAGCATGCTATAGATCCTTCCAACTACTGACTTACAGATTGCAGATCATTACATATGCACAAAAAAAATGCAGAGCTGTAGCCCAGATGACAAAAGACCATATGCACACATACTCTATGTCAAAAAGGTTTACACTAGAGGCAAAACAGCTTCATTTATAAACTTAATGGTCTACACTGAGAGCATAAATTCAGATATTAGCTTTCTATTAATTTTATCTGTTGTTATTGGATTTTTGACTGTTTACACATATTTTAAGATTTAAATCATCATCTAGCACTAACTGAGACAGTGACTCAAAAATTTGATTAACCTTTTTTTATTAAAAAAAAATATTTTCCCTTTAGATGATGATTCAAGCTCATTTCCTTGAATAAGTACACCACATTTATTATTGTTACTCTGATTTGAGAACTGAACTCTACTTCAATCAAACACACACACACGCATGTTGTGTTTACATGTTTTATGGGGACATTCCATAGGCATAATGGTTTTTATACTGTACACACACACACACACACACACACAAACACTTTTAAATTACCAATCTTTACAAATCTAGTCAGAGGATTTCTCTAGTATTTAAGGACTACCTCTATTATTTCTTTCATACAGTATATTTATACAGTAGTATAGTATAACAGTAACTGTATAAAGAGTATAAGTGAATATTTCTATAGCAGATATATTTCAAAGGGTGCATTGTCCTGCTGTGATCAATATATTGACTAGCAGTGCCAATAATATAGCAGACAAATCTATTTATACATTATCATCCATAACACATACTATCATTCAAGAGATTTATGTTTTTAAATAAATTATTTTCAACAGCAAGACATATTAAACTGATGTTAAAAAGAAAGAGTAAACATATTTATGAATATTACAAAAAGATCTTGGTTTCAAATGCATTCTGTTCTTTTGAATTGTCTGTCCTGGAAAGAAAATCGATGACAATTTTCACAAAAATGTTCACACTGATAATACTAATATATAAAATAAATATTAAAAACAGTTATTTTAAATTGTAATAATACAGTATTTTGCTCTATTATAATCAAACAATTGCAGCCTTTGTCAGCACAAGACTTTTAATAAAATCTTACCTACCTCAAACTTTCTACGTTTATTAATTATTGGATAACCCATAATTTTAAAATAAGTGCATCCAAACACATCTCCTCCAGACACTTATGATAAAATTAAACAAGTTTTTGATTGAATTGGCCTTTGATGGAGATCATCAACTGCTTTTGATGAGTTTAGAGGAACAGGACAATGTAAAAAGATGCACGGCTGCACCGCTGCTCTGAATGTAATGAGAAACTGGACACCAGTTGGCTAGCAATGAGCGATGACTGTAAATAAGGCAGTAATTACAGACAGGAAGTGACAGGCAGGGGGCGCCGCCCACTCCCCCACTCTCCAAGTAAACACATGTCAAGGTGACAGAGGGGTCAGGCAAGCGTGCAGCCTTTTATAAGAAGCCAACACAAACATAGAGATCCTCCACAACAGAGGAAGGACTGCAGCAGTGATGGATGGACCTGAACTGAACTACTTTTTTTCTGCCAGAAAGGAGGAGGAAAAAGAGTAAAAGGTAAAATAATGCATCTGTGGCAAATTGCTTCCTTAGAGGACTCGTTTCAGATGCTCAGTGCGCTAATGAGAGTGTCCTCATGTCACTACGCTGATGTCCTAATCTAGAGTAAAAGGAGTTTGACATTTCAGTGCAATCACACAGATGATGAGATAGCACTTAATCTTATTGAGCACAGGTAAGCCAGAGAAATCCAGTCAGAATGTGGCACAGAAAACGGGTATCTCTGACTTGGGCAGTCACTGTCATTAGGATGCTGTCAAAAGTTCTCTGTACACATGATTTCAGGACTGTAACCTTTCATAATATCAGTGGCTTTATTCATAAGTTCTGTGGCAGTTCTCAAAAGCTTGACTGAAGACCCAATTACTTTTATTTTTTAAGTGATGTGGCAGCTCGTTCTGATTTACAGTCATGTTCTACAGATGCTCACCATTAAACTTTAATAAACATCTGCTTAGAATTCTGTAAACTGTTGAGTGCTGTAATTTGAGACTTTCTTTACTCTTGGCACTAACATGCATTTCAGTTACTGAGCCAAAATAGTCCACTTGACACACTTTCACACATAATAAGTCCTTTACACAATCTAACATGGCTGTGTTCGAAATTGAACTGGAAATTAAGTGCTGGTTTCAGTTTGCCCACTCCAACTGAGCCTGGTTTCTCCCAAGGTAAATTTTTTTTCTTAATTTTTTCACAGATGGAGTTTTGGTTCTTTGCCGCTGTTGCCTCTGGCTTGTTTAGTTGGGGACACTTAATTTCTAGCGATTATCGTTGATTATCAGAATCAGCTGATCATCAGAATTAGGTGTGTTAACTAAGACAGACATGCAACATGCAGAGCGTGGGTACGCGAGGACTGGAATTCAGAATCACTGGCATAAATGTACCTGGGGACACTTTTTAGTGTCGCAAAATACATACTAATAAGTACATATCACTGCAGTTTCTAAAAGTAATGAACACTAGAAGCAGTAAAACCCTAACACTTTTTATTCCTTTTCACACAAATTAAGTTTAGATTAATAAAGTCTTGCACAGTAACTTGAAAAATATCATGTTATGACTTCAAAACAATTTTAATATGCTGGAAGATCAGACGTTTCTTTTGAAAACTGCAGTAATATGTACTTACTGGTACACATTTTTGTCTCACCAAAAAGTGCCTCCAGATACATTTATGCGTTTATTATACATGTGATGAGATCACCCAAGACGGATACTAATACCAAGTGGTAACAGGGCCTAAGAGTTTGTATCAGAAAACAATCTCTAAAAAAAAAAATCAGTACGTACTGAATATAAAGCCAAAAATGCAAAACACAAACAAAGAAAAAAATGCTGAGTCCTAATGGAACACAAATAGTTTCCCCAAAAGCCCTAGGGACAGTGAAAAACACAGAAAGACATAGTTTAGCCCATCCGTTTCGAATGCAAATGACTGCTTTCATGTTATGCATTAGCATGATTGCAAAATAATGCCAATATAATTGTGTATTTACCCGTATTTAAGATAAGGTATGCTGTCTGTCAGTGTCTACAGAAATACAGCAATCATTTAGTCGTCAACACTGGCTCCTCATCTGCAGATTATAATAGAGGGAATAATGTCAAACACGGCTTCAGAGAGGGGCAATAAAACAAACAGAATGCCATGTATTTAACCAGAAATTGTGCTGGCACACATGGGACAGAGGAAAGGTATCTGTACGGACAAAAACACACATCTGCAAGATCCCGAACACATGCACACAATAAATGGACACAAGTAAATAGCTTGGACCTCTGAGCATTCTGACCATGAACTGCACATTCAATTATCTGTTCTGCTGTGACGGAGATACGAGAGGAAGTCATGCTTTTCAATGGAAGTTCAATTTAATTCCACCTAATGTATCCTACAATCACACAGCAAAACACAAACACAAACAAACTGCACTCCCCTGAACATCAAATCAAGAAATAAAAGCCAAACGAAAAATGGTAGGATAAAATAAGCACCCATTTCATACAGCCTCAGCAATAAAAAATAGCAAACAAGCATAATGAAGTTTCATACTCAGTTTGAATCACTCTGGCTATTCGAAACAAGGCAGGAAAATTTGCCAGTCCATCTGTTTGGCCGAGAGGGCTGAGGGGAGTCTGAGCCCCTGTGGTTTCCGTGGGAGTCTGAAACAACCTCCGACTACAGAACGCTTGCACGGACCTGCATTCACACCAAATGAGAGTCAGAGTCTCTCAGGGCCAGATGATGCTTCAGACCGGTTTGAGATCCATATCTCCCACATCTAGCATCTAAGCCATGAAGATCAGCAGCCTGGATCAGTGCCTGGAACAACTCTGGCACATACCAGGAAAACAAATTTGTTGTGGTGGAGATGAGATTAGATGTGGCAAGACAGAGCAAAGAGTGAATACGGATGAGCAGGAGGTTTGATATTTTTAGTTGTAAGCTTGTAAGATTTAATCACAGATATTCGCATGCTTAAGTGACACTGTATGTCCGAGTTACGCTTCCAGAGAATCAATAATGAGGACATGCGGTCACGGGCATGCTGGGAATGAGGAATAATTGAATAAAATAAGTAATTATCCTAATTCAGTGTTTCTCCATGTGATATGTGTTTAATCAAAAGGAGAGAAGAGAGAATGTATTATGTGGGAAAGTTCGGTAACATTTAATTTTACGGTTACACCTATTAATTGCTTATTAGCATGCATATTGTTAGAATATTAGCCATTTATTAGTGCTAATTAAGCACATATTAATGCTTTATTCTATATGATCTTATTCTACATCTCTAATCCTACCCAAAACCTAAACTTAACAATCTTACTAACTATTAATAAACAGCAAATTATAATTTTTGAGGGAAAAGTCATAGTTATCCTATTCTGTGATACAGAGAAAAAGAAAATCCATACAGGTTTGGCACGACACGAGGATGAGTAAATGACGACAAAATTTTCATTTTCAGCTGAATTATCCCTTTAAGAACACTCACAGCACTCAAAACCCAGGAGAAAGCCATGAGAATCTTTCAGAACAGAGGCGTTAAGCAGAGCTTCAGCTGTGGAAAAGTCAGTGAGATTAGTTTGGAGGTTCTGCATTGATGTGACAGCGAAGAAAAGCAGAAATAAATGTGCACTGTCTATCAAAGAGGGATAAGTAAGTTGCAAACAATCACTGTGTACTGTTGTGTGTGACGCAGTTACTTTAAACCGGTTCCAAAGGTGCAAAGATGGAAAATGATCAGCTTGACATTTAAAATCTCTTATCTAGTGTGTAAAAACGTTCTGCTTAGTCAGAAAATGTTTTTGGCAACCCCATGGTAATAGTTTTTCGCAATTCACAATAATTCACAAGTTCTCGCTTCCTTATGATAAACAATTTAAGCGTGTTTGGCGTGCTGTCCAGGGGGCGAGTCGGGAGGTCGGTGAACACTGAGCCCTAGTTGTTTGAACCCTAGTGAGGGCTGAGCTCGGCGTCCGGCTCGAACTCCGCTTGCCCCCCCCCTTGACATAGTTTTGTTGTAGTAACTACTGTATTTTTAACAGAAATCATGGCTATTATGGTACATTTCTGCAGTGGTTACAGGAAACAGAGTATAAGTGCTTTATTAAATTTATTTTAAAAAGCCCATAATAGAATATTTAATGGCAGATCGCACATAGTGTGAGAACATGTTGCAGTGTTGTATAGTTTTAAAAAAAACAAACAAAACTAAAACTATTGCATGAAGTATCAAACTCAAAAGTGTATTATATAAAAATAAATAACAGAATGGCACAAACATATCAAAAATAAACTTCCACTAAAATTTAAATCAAAATATTCATAAATAATATGTATTGTTGGTCAATGTGTTCAGTGAACCTTTTTTTTTTTTTTACCTGGGAAATAAAATAAAACTAGCCCAAGTATCCCCCTTTACTTTCAATTATTAACCTGTAAAAGCTGTGTAGTAATGCCATTTACTTTACACACATATCCTGTCTTTCTTAAGATGAGGGTTATCTACTGTTATTTGACCACCTGTGTCACAGTAAGGTGTTTACATACAGGTCCTTTTCAAAAAATTAGCATATTGTGATAAAGTTCATTATTTTCTGTAATGTACTGATAAACATTA
>JAUMHE010000056.1:7494084-7512536 GCA_032359235.1 Enteromius mattozi
ACACACACACACACACACACACAGGGGTCCAAATGTCTGAGACCACTATAGTAAAAAGTAATACATAAATACATTTTTCAATTGTTGTGATTAATTTTTGTTGAATATATTCACTTTATTCAAAACTGATCAAATTTGAAAGTTTGTTTCTGATAAGAAATTCAATATTAACTTCTTGTTCGTAGAACTGTTAAAAGCTTAATGCAACTTTTTTTTAAATCCTGTTAATTTGGTTTTATTTATTATGAAAGGAATAGATCACCCAAAAATGAAAATTAGCTAAACATACATTCACATTCTTTAGACCACTCAGGATATGGAGTTTGTTTTTCATATAGGAACAGATTTCAAGAAAGTTAGCATTACATCCTTTGCTCACTAGTGGATGCTCTGCAGTGAATGGGTGCCGTCACAGTGAGAGTGCAAACAGCTGATTAAAAACATTACAATAATTCACAAGTAAACCACATAACTCCACAAGACATTAATTGACAGTTAGAAAGCTTTATGTATAACAAATCTATCATTAAATATATTTTTTTAACTTTAAACCATTGCTTCGAGCTTAAATAGTCCATAAAATTTGTTTTTTGGGGGGGTGAGCTGTTCATTTAATCCTGTTAAAAAAAAAAAAAAAACCAACAACAACAACAAAACATTTATTAACATGTTTAAATAAAAAAGCAAAGATTTCCAAAGTGGACTTTTCTGAAATTGCATGCTAATCTCTCTTCAGCAATTAAAGCTGTGAGTCACAGACAGACAGCCTTTTACTTTTCATCAGTCGAAGAGTGAGAAATGTTCCTTTCAAATGCAACTGTGGAGAGATTTACACTTACATACTCTCCAAAGACAAAAAGTGCATACAGCATTTGTGTGCTAAACAGCAAAGCATTTACCTAAAGATAACATAAGCACCAAGGCCAAACAAGTGGAACAAATTGCAGCAACAACTTAGAGACAAGTGGTGTTAACAAGTCTAATATTCCTTCAAAACACATAACATTAAATAAATAAATAAATAAATGTGTTCTTTACCAACATTAAGTCAGACCTGGATGCAAATTTTGAAACAGAAATTAATCAAGTCAGGATGGTGCATTCTGTTCCTATTATACTGTAATTTCTCTGGTTCACATCATTAGTAAAATAAATGCCACTTCAGAGGTTGGGAAAAGGTATTGCATTTTAATAATTATTCATGCGTATATGCAATGAACAAACATATTAGAATAATGTGTACTGATAAATTGTGTACAAGGCCAGACACATTACCTTCATGAAAAGGAAGTGCTCTATTTATTTAAATAAATGCATATATTCTTTTAAAACCTGCAGTTACAGAAAATACAGTATTAATTAAATAAAAGGTCTCATAACTGTAGAAATGTACTTACGTTGTGCTCAAAAAAGCATTATAAAAGTTAAACTAATTGGATTTAATATAAATTTAAACTAGAATACATTTCCATTTCATTGCATTTAACATGGAATTAAAGTGTCCTATTACGGATTTTTGAAAATAACCTTTCATGCAGTATAACAAAGCTACAAGTGAATGAAAACATCCTGCAAAGTATTAAATCTGGAAGTTCACCACGTATAAAGTTTCTCCCTCTCAAAAAAAAAAATAGTAATTGAAACGAGTCGTTTTTAAAAACAAATCACATGCAAACCTGAGAAAACTTGATTTTTGAATTAGTCTGAATGAAAATGCTAATTTATTCTTTGCCACTAGGTGCCACCTTTGGAACGTTAAAAGCTCACAAACACAGTTTTAAGTTAAATCGACCAATCACCGGAGAGATTTGGAACAAATCGTTTGGGAGTCATTGAACAAATAAGTCAAATAAAATAAATGCATTTCATAAGAAAATGAAAGTGTTTGATCTTGCATGCATGTCAATTTGTTTGGGACTCCCAAAAACTAAATATGAACCTTTCATATCCCATAGGGGCAATTCAACTTTCCAGAAAACACCACATTCACTTTACAATTATGTCTGTAAAAAAAAGCACCTGTAACACTTTGAGCATAAAGGTCAAGCAGTGCTGAGTTGTGGAGTAAAGGTGTGTCCTCACAATGTGACCTGTGTAGAAGGTTCATCTTTTAAAATCTTTACAGAAGGAAGTTTTCTTTTACCCTCGTCCGAGACAAATCAATCAGACCACAGTAGGCACAATCTGCTTCCATTTTCATCACTGTGATTGTTTCAGAATGCCTCAGCTTTGTTACTTTCAGGTGCTAAATCCTTTGACGGTTGTGGGCGCACTTCTCTCCTCTATGATTTGAGGTGAAGTAAACATCTAATGGGAGCCGTGCTGAAGTCAGAATAGCACACATAGTGGAATTGATCCCAATCTTCTCCAGAAGATTGACAACACTGACTAGAGCCGGTGGACAAGCCGAAGCAGCAATTTTTTCCTTGTCTGGCTTTTTAAAACATGTTTGGCACTGCCAAATATGGCAACTTTAGGTTGAGGCAGATCAGAGGTTGAAAATTTATTGGCCTGTACTTGTCAGCAAAACACTACAATTTAAAAAAAAAAAAAAAACCACAGTAAAATGTACATTAAATTATATTGCACATGATAAAAGATGTTTGCATCTGTTCATACGTCATAAGTCGAAGCCAGAATTCGGAGATGGAAGAGACAGGATACATTTTTTTTAAAAACTGAAGAAGAAAGTAATATACACCAAGGATGGCTTGGAGGTGAGTAAAATATGCCATAACTTTCATTTCTGGGTGAACTGTTCCTTTAATGACTTTTTAATTAGGCATCTGTTTTGGAGAGAGTTTCTACACCTATGGAGAGTCTTAATATTATAATATATAATAATATCAAGAAACAATAACAAGAAGTACAACGTTTTCTAAATAGTATAAAACAGACCCACAAATGAACTGCAGGCAAAACTACAACAAAATACTTGAAGTAAGAGAAATGAAAAGATAATACAAAACATAAAAGCATTTGTTTACCCTACAACGGCTTCATATTTGTTTGCATTACAATAACTGCATCAGTGACATGAGTAGCAGGTCACGGACCTCAGAAATGGCTTTGAGATATGATTGTGTAAAAGTGCCAGCTTTCATCATGCAGCCTGAAAGAAAATCAAAGCTGATTCTAATTGCTGCTCCACCAAACCACTTTCATTCTTAGACAAACTCCAGCTTCATTGCAGTGTGGCCAATCCATTGAGAGGAATTTCCACTTTCTACTTTGCGTACAATAAAATCAAATTCCAAAATATACATATAATGGAAAGAAAGAAATGAGGCCAGCATGGTACTAATATTTGAAAGATCAGAGCAAGAGCAATGAATAACAGTCCACAGAAAGAGGAAAAAAAAAAAATGTAATCCGTATGTTTGAATCAGTACAAGAATTCAAGGACATTTAATTAAAGCTTTTACCCAGCGTGGTAAGGAGCCAGCATACGGAGTCATTTATACCTGTGTCAGATTCATAAGAAGCCCTTGTCACGCTGTTGACAGCCCATGACATTATGCCAGTTACGAATAAAAGCTGTCGTGAAAGAATGAATCTTAATTGCTAGCTATAATCTGCTGTCTCGGTTTATGCCAAATTGCTACATTGTTTTCATAATAAACCAGGAGACCAGGCTGCATGTTCATTGGAGAACGATAATGATTTTTTAATCTGAGACAATTTGCCAATGTTCCCTTTACACTATACTGTAGTAATTACAATTACCAATAGCAGGGATAAGCAGAACTATCATCATATTTAACTCCTTATCTCTCCAGATAAGCTCACAAATCATGCTCCTGGGGTAATTAGCTGCCTGGATTAATGAAACTCCACTAATTAATAGGCCTTTGTCAGTCTTCAGTGACAAAATGATGTTTTACCTTTGACAGCACTACACTGCTGCAATCCCCAATGTGTGATAGGCCAGCCCACAAAGGACAGAGGAAAATAACGCGTTCAGTTAAGTACAGCACTGCAGCACTTTCAGACTAACAACCACAATGAAGGTGGAGCCAAACTACAGTTTTTAGTGCATTCACACTGAAGCTGTAGATCCAGATTAGAGTCTGTTTGACATCAATTAGTAAGAAAGTAGCAGGAACTGCTCTGGAATACCATTCATGTGATCTGGTGCAAAGCTACAAGGCTTAATTTGAAATGCCATTCTGATTTGTCAGATGTGCTTTTTTATGTCTCTCTCATCTTACTGTCAGTGCACTTGTTCTCTCATTTTATTCAAACACATGTTGCTCCTCAGTAGTTAACTGTACTTACTTGTTAAGTAAGTTAGTTAAGTAGTTAACTTGTTTCCTCAGACAGGCTCAAAGCTTTTTCTTTACAGAAGCTTTGAAGAGCTATAATGCGCTAACATAAATCAGTATTTTGTGTCAAATTATTTACTTATGTGGCAAACAGGCATGTAATAAGTAGGCTACTGCATATCCAGTTGGTTTTTATCACAAAACTTTAGGGTATTACAAGACCACTACGCTTTACACACCATTATGATTTATTTTGTGATAACCTTCTGCAAGTGCATCATCACTAATAAATATAAATTCTTTTGAAGCATATCTTATTGTTGATTATGCCTTTATACATGTCCAAGCTGACACTGTCTCTAAATTTTGAGTGAAGTGAACCATTTTCGACACGTCACATGGCTACAGCAGCAAACATCTGCCACTAGTATTGAGGGTGGCACACGCACTGATGATGCAAATGTACCGAAATACAAACATTTAAAACGAGACCTGCAGGGCAGAGAGGGAGGGGTAGAATCAAAAAGGGTTCAGACCAAACAATAAAACAACCTAACTCCTGCAAGCTGCATGCATAAAGGTTTCTTTTATCATTACTAAAAAGGCAGCTCAAAGCCTGTGAAGTACTCTCCTCCACCATCTGGCTGCAAGTTACACATCTGATCTTTATTCCTGTCGGTGTACTGTACATTCAGTTTATAAATACAGTAACCCACTATGTTTACATTAATGACTCACCAAAACACACTATGTGGTCAGTCAGCACCACAGTAGTTAGCCTATACGTTGTTATTTTTAGTAGCCCTCAAGAATGTCACTGCATAGCAGTGCGTAGCACAGAGATACTTCTTTCTGCAGTATCAGCTAAATATCCCAAGAACACAAATCATTCTACAAAGAAGATGATGACTGTCAGAGTTTATTACTGCACTTTGCTCATTGCACAAAGTAATATTATAAAATAATGAATTCTCTCATTCTACACTTTGTTCAAACTCATTTATGCTAATATTTATTAACTTGTATAAAATGCAGTCTCCTTATTGTGTAATGAAATGCTGTAAGGACACAAATGGAAACCATTTAAAATTGTTCAGTATTCTTTGAATATAAAATGTATAGCTATTAATATACATGTACACAAATTATATATATTTATTAGTGCTGTCAAAGAACTAAGTGCTTGAAAATGCTTACATTTCTATATTTATATTCTTATATTTAGTATATAAATATAACGTATTTCTCTTAAATATATGCATGCATGTGTTTGTATTTATATCCATAATAAATATACACATTACACACACATATATTATGTAAAGGAAAACTTGCGATTAATCGTAGTTAATCATTTAACAGCACTAATACAAATATATATTTCGATTTGAATCAAATTACTATGTCCTTGAATAAAAAATATTTTTAAAAATCCACATTTGAACAGTTGCATATACATCTGCTCTAGTATTTGCATTAAGTTCACAAATTGTAAAATAAAATATCTATGACTGATCTTTAAGTTTTCTGGATCAAATGCCACTGTGTATATTATGTGATTTATATTAAACTCCAACCTTTTCTGTTATCATTTCAACCCTGTGAAAATACTGCATGAATTGCTGATAGTACAGTATTCTGTATTAAATATAGCAAAAATGTGTGTCTTTGTTTGACACCTTTGCAGTCACTGCTTGGCAGAATGAGTCCTGTGGCACAAAGGATTTTCAAAAGTCATGGGAACTCTGTATAACTCTAAAACTAAAACAATATAAGCCATATGGGAAGCTGACATCATCTTCAATCAAATAATGTGGTACTGAGAGACCTGTCCTCCGTTCAGTCAAGATTTACATTCATCTGATACAGGAGTTTCTTTCCCTATTCACACTGTAGACTGACTACATGGCTTGTTTCAGGCTATCAAGAGGGTTCCTCTCTGGAGAAGCATTATATATATATATATATATATATATATATATAGGCTAATAAAATCTCCAGTGAGATGTACCTGATTCATTTCATGCTTGAAAGTCATTTGTCAGTCTAAGTGAACAGTAGCAAAAGGGTGGCTGTTTTAAGGTGGCAAAACACTGTTGTCAAATAACTCAAGACATACAGAGCTCTGCCAAGAATGCCATTATACAGCCTGAGAACGGATCCAGAATTAAAACTTTACCTTTAGGAAACATTAGAGTGATTGTAAGTGGTTCAGCTTTGCTTTAAAATCATTCATATCTGCCTTGTCTCTTTTTATCTGCAGTAAAGCCCACAGCTGCATATACAATTAGATAAGCTAAACCTCAAATGTTCGTCTTTTCATAATCCATCAGAAAGTAAGAACTGGCAAATAAAGTTTTTTGTTTTTTTTTAAATGATTAGTGAGACTAAAACTGCAGCTGTATGTGATACTTCTCTTTAAAATACCTTGATTTCTACTTTAAAAAACAAATCAGAGATCCTCAAAATACTAATACATTAATGCAATAAAACATATTATATTATTATTTTAGTATTATTTATACACTACTGTGGTTTTGAATTAGCTTTTGTTTTTGTATCTTTAGTTTTAGTTCAAGCTGTCATAATTTTTTTTCTTTCTTTTTCAATAAAGAAAGTTAGAAATAGTTTTACTTTAACTGACAACACCAATGGTAGTATTCTCACTATTCTGTACCTTTCGTGAACTGTCCCTTTAATAATTGTATTACAGACAATTTTTAAGACATTGTCAGGCCAAAAAACAAAAATTGTCTAATTTCTAAGTTTCTTTATGAAGCCAATTTATCAGAAACCTGGGAACACCAGCTGATACTGAGGAAACATCAGAGTATTTCTACACTGTTATATTTTGTCTAGTCAAGTCTCATGTGTATGCCAGTTTATTGAGACTTTACAGCGATCTGCCTCTTCAAAGTAAAGCTAGCAGCATTCAGCCTTTCCTCATTGAATGCAACTAGTTGCTTTGATATTATCTGAAACTGGAATGTCACTCGAAAGGTCATCCACTGACATTTGTAATTTCTTAAACAACCGACACAATAAAACGAATCTAAATGTGCAAGAAATGGAACGCAGTCTGAACCCAACTATACTGTTAAATGTTGACATTTCTCCTTCGTGCATTTTCAAAATGCACTGGTTTTATCCTCTCTAAGCCCTGCTCAGACTAATGAGTCAGAGAGACATTAGTCATCTCATAAACTGATAAGTGATCACAAATGGTCAAGAGCACTTGGAAATCCAATATTTGCTTAGTTCTGCTTATATGCATCAAACGACACCAAACTTTGCAATCAGAAGATATGGAGATAGAGCATGATCGAATAAAGCACTTACCGAAACAAACCCAATCAAGGAAGATGGCCGACACTTTGACCTTTTCTACAGTGTGGGTTGGATCCCATAGCCTGTTCCTGCCTTATCAAAGCGCAGAGCAAACATACATAGACGGTGAGGGCTTTCCACTGCAAACATGGGTTTAATCGAATTCCTCCGTCTAGTTATCGGCTTCTCTGCCGTTTCAGATGTAAACCCAGTTCGGCTTTTAAACTTGCACTTGTAAAATCACACATTCTGTTTCCCCTAGAGAGAAGCTAGTGTGTTTGCTGCACATTTAAAAGCCATCTGATTAATTATTCAAGGGTATTATTTTCAGCATTCAATCTATTTCCTGCATCAGCGGTGCTGATAATGGGTCCCGGTGGAGTTGAGGAAGTCATGCATGCATATTCCTTGTTTATTTCATGCTCACCTCATAAGAACTTCACAGATGTACTGTACCTGGCGCAGAAATCAATGCCCACATGGGTATTAGAATACATTTAGGGAACAATTTCACAAACAGATGATTATGATAATTCAACTAGCGACTTCAGCTATGTATATTAGTTTGAGGCTTTTTTTTGTTTTGACAGTTTCAGTAACAGCTTTGGATGAGACGCATTTACTTATTTATTTCTTTATTAATGTTTTTATATATCTGAGTCCCCAGAGGTTTTTTTTCTTTCCCTAGGAGCATAATTTCAGGTTTTGTCAGCAGCTAAGTGCACGCTGCCACTATGGAAGAAGGGCCTATATTTGGTCTTTTAATTGTGTTTATTACCAGAAAACAGGTGACTTTGTTGATGTAGCCTAGTTTACAATTTCTTAATGTCAAGTGTGAGCTAAACCATAAAATAAATTGGTAACACTTTGGTGTCATTTGTTAACATTAGTTAATACATTAACTTACATGAACAAACAATGCATTTACAATACATTTACTTCAGTATTTATTCATCTTTGTTAACTTTAGTTAATAAAAATACTACCATTCATTGCTAGTTAAAGTTACTTCACAGTTCATTAACTAATGTTAACAAACACAGTTTGTGATTTCAATAATGCATTAGTAAATGCTGAAATTAGCATTAACCAAGATTAATGAATGCTGTAGAAGTACTGTTTACTTAGTTTATGTTAACTAATGTTGTTACCTAATGTTAACAAATGAACCTTATTGTAAAGTTTTAGCAATAAATTAAATATACACAAATATATACTTACATTACATTAATGAAATGGAAATAGATAGGATTCTCTCTTGTTAGTTTGCTGCTACTAATAATAATAAGTAAATATTCATTTATCTTGCAAACCATAAGAGGATAGCTTTTTCAATCCTGTTATAGCTAAAAAAAAAAATTGATTACATCTCTGTATTACTAGCAAAAACAAACAAATAAATAAATACATATACACTTTTGCTAATTTAATAATCAAATCATAAGAAAACAGTAATAAATAATTTTAATCTTTAAAATTTTTATTTCATATTTTGGTGTCTGTTATGGTTTGCCATAACTGGTAGTAGTAACACAGAGCTCTGCATTCATATTTATTTCTAGTATGCTTTTGACTTGAAGTCATACTTGTTTAAATGAATCATGAGTGCTGTAGTGACAGAGACAAGGTGGTCAGGGGTACCAGAATGAAAGTTTGGATTCACTGAACTGAGAAACAGTCTACACGCTGAAAGCTCATTACTAAGATCTGTATTCTGTCACAAAGAGGTCAAAGCTCAGGGTTCAGGACATGAAGCAGATCAAATATGACCCTGGAAGCTTAGGGGAGGACTACATTGTCTCAACAGCATTTATGTGACAATCTGTGCTTACACAAGCACGAAGCCCCACACATCCTTCATCTTCACTTTTACATTCACAGACATCAGATCTCACATAAAAAGGATGAACAGATCGAGACTTGATCTCAGAATGAACGCTTCTCTGGGTTTTGGGTAAATACTTAAAGAGACAAATGGCTCGTTCAGTAAAACCGTGTTGACTAAATAGGGACTAGTATAAAACACATTTATCTCTGGTTCTCAGATTAGCATCTCATCTGCTGAGCTGTGTATATACTCAGCCAAAGGCAATAAGTTTCCTAATGAGCCAATGCACTGTAAAGCAAACATTAATATTACGCAACAGACAATAAATTGCTTTTTTAATGTTTATGTACAGAGCTACTGAAATCTATTTGTCCTATGCTGTAGAGTCCCAGTCGAATTAACATAACTTAGCCTATCTTTTAGAAAAAAAAGGAGAAAAAAAAAAAATTAAACTCTGGGGTAATTCATTTATGATGTTAATTATAAACTAATCTGTAATAAAATGTTCACAAAAAATAAAAAATGGTTTAAAAAATAAAATAATTCATTACATCTTATACTTTATATAATGATATCAGATAAATATATTAATCAGAGAAGAACTGCATGCCATGTCTATTTATGAAACAAATTAGCTTCTTTTATAAATGCATGTTTTCCCAAGATTAACGCAACACTCGAAGCAAATGTGCATTCGCCATCGGAAACTGATTATTTTGTGGGTTCTAAACAATGCAAATATCCCAGCAGGCTCAGAGAAAAACAGATTTTGCATTCCACAGAGCACACACAATCACAATTACATTTTTATCAATGTCGCCGTAAGAAGGGTCTTTAATTTAGGGAAGAAACAGTGAGGCAAAGAAGTGAATATAGACCAATACGAGGCGCCTTTGCCCCTTTTAGTAGAAAACGTTCAAATATGCTGTTGAGATTTAAATACTACCTTTTTTTTTTCATATAACTCCTAATATTAACCCTAAATGTATACAACGTAACAAAAAATCACTGTATTGGCACAGTTCATGCAAAATCAATAACCAAAATTACAACAATATTGGTTAAAGTATAGATTAGAAGTATAACCACAGGTTTATCATACATTATGTATATTTGTATTCTTACAATTTAAACAAATTCTATATTAGATAAGAAGAATAAGAAAAGAAATAAATGTAGTCCAGTGCAGCACTGCTAAACTGAAATGTTTACCATCTATTGCTATGCAAAGGACGACATTTGAAACCCATGACGGCACTAAAGATAGCACTAAAATTCAAATGCAATATTTCACATGCAGTGACCAAAGACTCACAAGCCAGTTAAACTTCCAACAATGAGAAAGACCTGGTGTTGCAAGTCTTTTATTTGCAACAAAATTGAATTCAGTCTCTCCTAACGCCAGCGCTCTTGATCTCCTATGCTCAAAGCAGTCATGTTAAAAATGACTGTAATAAGATTTTTGGGTGCTAAATTAAAGTGACTCCAGTGGCAGCGGAACCCATTATTTGTATAATGGAGCATTTGCAGTGGAGACTCGGAGCATGATATCACAGAGAAGCTTATTTTCTTGTGAACAGCGTTGAGTCAAGCAAACACAACAAAGCTTTGCTCAAACACCACCCTAATCACTGGCAAATTCACACAGTCCCATATGGTGAAGGTACAACAATCCTGGATGCTCAACACAAAATGCCTCGACTGCCCTCTGCTGGCTACAACGCATCAGGGCCGAGAAAAATCTTGAATGAATGATGGAGACGGGTTTGGTTGAGGGGGAGATAAGAGTATCTGCTCTTACTTTAAACACGTTTTTTTCAAATGTATTTTAAATTAGTTACATTTATTAAAAAAAAAAAAGTAAATTTACTTTATCGTCATTTTGTATTACTAACTGTACCAAAGATGTTTAATATTAACTTTATTCATTATTATGTAAAGATGCCATGGAATTGTGTTGTTGTTGTTTACTTTAGATGATGATTTGATTTGACTAAATACTTGAAAAACTGAAATAACTAAGGCTATCTAAAGTAATAAACAACATTTAGTCATTTACTCAAATCATGTAGGCTATGTGCAAGATTACCAGGTAGTTCATACGGGTCTGTACTGAAACTAGCTCTGATATTACCTGAATTAAAACATAATAATAAATAAATAATGCATATAACAGACGCCAAATACTTATTGCAGTTGTAATGGCAGTTTCAAAATAACTTCAGTGCATTGAAGGCTCTTACCTCGGCTTCAAAGAAAACTGATGAAGACCATTTTTGCTTGTTGCTGGATTTCTGGGACCATATTGTGCCCGAACACGTTTCAGAACAGCCTGAAATCCGTCCATGTGACCCGTCACATTACACGCACGTGACCCATTTAAAGCGGTTTGTTTGAGTTTGGGTCACCTGCTGACGCGATCATGGGGGATCAGTTTATACGAGAAGTCCTCGGTCTGTGTTTGCAAAGGCTTGCTATTGAAGAAGCATCTAACTCTGAGCTCGGTAAGATATTATAGGACCTGGTTGCTTTATTTATATTTATAAAAAACGTAAATTTAGTATATCTCTGACCTTGAGCTCTTGTTATTTTCTTTTTCTTATTATTTGTTTATTATTTATTATTTTTCTAAACATTATGGGTCTCCTCCACGTTGTGTGTTGTGCATATGGCTGTTTTTGCATTGAAATAAGTATTGTATGTTGAGTTTTGGCATGCTGTGAGTTTAAATACCAGCTTGTCCAAGTTTTTGTTCTTTTGTGTTTTCTCTAAAACCCCAAAACCAAATGCACTTATGCTGAGTGGAAATAAGTCTCCGTCTTTCTTGACCCAAACCCAAAACAACATCACTATTCTGGATAGTAATCACTCATTGAAAACTGTATGCCCACTATAAAACATGTATGTCTGGATGGATGAATGTTCAGTCCAATGCAAGACTATATTAAAATGATTGAAGGTAAAATAAAATATTTTTAAATGGATGTTGAAAAAAAGGAAGTAAAGTTAATTTCAGTGTAACCTGAGGGATAATGTAGACATCTGAAAAGTGTAGAGTATATTATTTGTATTTATTTATTTTACGTCTGAGGAAAAACGCAAGTGGTTATTTGGTTACCCACTTGTTCAACTGTAACATCTTCATATATTTGTGCTAGAATTAGACTATAAAAAAACTACTGCTTTCAGAAACCATTTTAGTGGTTCTTTGATCAGCGTATACATTTTGCCGTATTAAAATCTCACCAGTTGTCTTTTATCTACAAGAGCTCATTGAGGTGGTGAAGAACTTTGAAACTGCCCGGAAAAAATGGCTTCATGCAGAGCTGGAGTTAAAAAAACAGAAGGAGCTCCTGGTAAAATCTGATGTGGCTCGAGCTGCTCTGGAGGTCAAACTCAAACATGCTCGGAACCAGTTGGACGTGGAGATCAAGAAACGCTACAAAGCTGAAGCAGACTACCAGTGCCTGGTTAGTTAAGAATTTAAAGAATATCTCTTGTGCAGTAACTTGATTTGTGTTTGTACCACTTACTATTAATTATTCATCCGTTGTCTGTTTACCTACTGCACCTTGAAACTTGTAGCCTATGTAAATGTTCAAATTTGAAGCCAACAAGGAAAGCTTTGCCAGTTTGGTCATTGGTACATAACATGACTAACAGACTTGGAGTAGGGTGCCATTGAGTACAGGGCCATGTGAATGTGGGCGATCATGACTCATGTGCTAATGTGCATAGAGAGTTCATAAAACAGAAGTTCTCTGTGATTTATTGCCTATTGTTGTGAGAGTTTATTAAGGATACTTATTGTATCGTGTTCGCTCGTTAATTCATTTGACAGGAGCGGCAGATGCAGTTGATATGTGACGTACTGGTGCATGACAGCAAGTCAAGTGCTTGTCTCAATGATGAGCAGAGGTCAATGCTGACCAGCTTCAGTCACAAAGGAGCCAGTGTCCCACAGCACAGAGCAAAACGGTACCTCACGCGATCAGCACAGGCTTTAGTTTATATAGTTCTCAGTTTGCTGGAGTTTTTCCGCTGTCCCAATGCTGTTTTCCATCTTGTGTCTTTATATCAGGTTATCAGTGATTGATGAGTCCTCCTTCCTGTCGCACTCAGACATTAGTTATGACAGAACGGATGATGATTTGGTGAGTTGTCATATTTAGAATCATTTTTATTCATGCTGTAGGATTATTGTCAAACCCAAGCAATGTGCATGTGCATAAAAATCACTGAAAAGATCAAAACAATTGCTTCTGAAGATGATTTCGCTGGTAATGATTTCTAGGACTTGGACAACACAGCGTTTGTTAAACCTCTCAAGTCAAGAGCTCGTGAGAGAAGAGTAAGTGCTGCCAGTTTTCTACATAATGGCTGGGGGGGATTTTTATATTGTATGCATTGTTGAAATATTATTACATATTGAAATATTACTGTAATTTAAAAGAAAGTTTTCTTTTTGAATATATTTGGGTGATTCTAAAATTGTAGGTACATTTGGTTTACAACAATTCTCCATCAAACTCTGTTACTAAGGCAAAGTAACCATGCTGATAATAGTGTAACAGAATTGACAATTTTATTTTATTTTTTCCAAAAACTCCACTTGCTGGCATAAATGCTAAGAACACATGGCACTATTGAAAACATGATTAAAAGACCTTTTAAATAACCCAATGTGAGATCACTAATAAATTCTGTTTCCCTTTTAATATTGTGGTAACAGAGTTTACCTATTGTTCTACAAAATAGCTCCTTTTGTGTAAGAAGTTGTCAGGTGAAAATGTTTTCCCGGAGAGAGCACAAACACCTTTCAGTGCTTCAAATCTTATCCGTGAGTGAAGGTGACATCATTTCCTGTGACTTACACAATTGTTAAAGATAATTCCACCAATTTAAAGGCAAAATATAGTATGGTAACAGAGTTGGTGCAAGATTTATGGACACATTTTTTCTAGGGAATGTTGTAGAATTAAGTAACTATTTACAAAATTAAAAAATAAAATGTTGCCAAAAGAAAAGTACTATTTTGATTGCACGATGGAAAAAGTACACTAATTCGGACAAGAAGAAATCATGATTTTCAGCTAATTAAGACACTTTTTAAATGAATTATTATATTGTTATGGATTGTAACATCTTGTAATTCATAGCAATTAGTAAAGAATAAGAATAAAAAAAATAACCATTTGAAGAAAAAAAAAAAAAGCTGAAAAAATGAATGGACACCAAATGTACCTGCAATTATAGAATCACCCATTTAACTAATTCCAGTCATTTAATTCCTGCTATGACAAAGCGGAATTTTCAATAGCCGTTACTCCAGTATTCATTCTCACACTCCCAACCTTCAGAAATCATTCTAAAATGCTAAATGAAGTGTTATTTTATTATTTGTTTAATATTAATTTAAATGTATAAAACAATTGTAATGCTTAATGAGGTTTTGTGTGTGTGTGTGTAGGGGTGTGCGATATCGTCCAAGATAATATCTTAATTGTTGCTTTAACGATGTGCGATTTGGCATTATCAAGTATTTTGCGAATAACTTTCAAAACACCTCTACAGAGCACGCATACATTGCGTGTCTTGCATTTAGAGTGTTCTTTCACTGCATTATTCAGCCTAATGGAATGCCTTTAAAGTGATCACAAATTCAAGACATAGGGGCAGAAAACTAATATTTTTATACCACTTCATGTTGCCTATTCAATTAAATTGTAGCAATTTCACAAAAAGAGTTGCATTTTTTTTTCCTCCAAAACTGACCATGTTTTTTGTTTGTTTGCTTTGGCTTTTTATTTTTTATTTTTTTTACAACAGTTCAATAAACAAGAATTTAATGACTTTTTTTTTTTTTTTTTTTCAACAACAAAAAATAATTCCAAAAACCATGGCAACATTATTTTGCATCTCTGAGCAACATGATGGTGTTTGGTTACTGAATGAATCATTCATTTAAATGATTCAGTTCAATCGTGATGACTAACTTATTTAAAGTGACTTACTGCCACCTACTGGCAGTTTTAAATTCACATTCAGAGTATGTTTTATTTAAATATTTTCAAAATCAGTATTCAAGACAATAGTCAGTTTTAGAAAAAAAAGGCTTTATAAAGGTAAAATGCCCATAAAATGTAAAAGTCAGTTAAAACTTATTAAGTGTGCACTGATAACCACACAGAATATGAAGACTATCAAAAACTTTAGGAGTCAGCTGTCCACAGCAGTCCTTAAGGTACCAGCACAACAACACACTCAGCAAAATTACTGGTGTTGATAAAATCCCAGAAAATATTGAGATTACTTTTTTTGACAATATTGCACACCCCTACATGTGTGGAAACTGTGATGCATTTTTCAGGATTCTTTGAATAGAAAGATCAATCTAATGCTTCCTTGCTTTAAAAAGTGGAAATATATGGAATAAATGGAAAGGCTAGGATTCCAAATCTAGTTTCAAATAGCAAAAAGAAAAATTTCTAATATAAAATATTTAAGGTTATGCATTAATTCAATTACAGATTATCATAAAATATTATATACAGTTATATAATATATTATATGTATAGCACACTAAATATTCAGATTTCTTAAGTTATAAAAGACAAAACGTTATGTCTGTTTTGAAGTGCTATTATATATTGCAGTTTTGTCCTTTAACGTTATCACTGCTTGTTTTTAGCGTTCATCAATGGGCCCAAGTGTTGGTCCTCCAATTCAAAAACGAGGAAGAGTAAGCGGGCGTTCAGGAGATCTGCTGGGGGCTAGACCATTGGAGAAGGTTGGTAGAAGTTTATTAAATCTGGTCTTTATTTTGAATTTTTCTTTATTTTTATTTTTCTTTCAGTACAAACAAATCCACTAAAATCCAAACTTTTTAAACAAATTATTTCAATCATGTTAATCTCAATCAGATTAATGTTTAAAATCTCCAGTATGTTAAATTGTCCCTTAGAATTTAATGAAATGGCTCCTAGCTAAGATATCAGTGAGGACTGTGTGAGTTGTATCTTGTGAAATGTACAGACTCTTTATATTAGTAGTGGGATCATATTCCCTCTTTAGGTTAGTCTGGTGTCATTTCTCATCAGCTCATTCGTACATCAGTCTCTCATCCATCATATTGCCCACACTGCTCGGATGAGAACAGCAGTGGACCATGTCCTGTCTGTCTCCCTCCATGGGACTCGTATCACTCCCACTCAGCTGGCACTGATCACTGAGAGAGAAGCAAAGCAATTTGGCACTTTGAGAAACTACATTTGCCCAGGAACGTGGACACGAGCTAGATAACCAATTGTTATGCTACTCTAAGGGTCTTCCATTGCTGCTGAAAGAATGATTGGCTTCAAATGGATTTTTAGTGGTGTTTGTCTGTGTATGTGCTTAGGAAATCGAGACGACTGTTGTGAAGGCGTCTGTCACTACCCCGGAGACTAGAGGTCAGATTCACATGGTAATAGATATAACCCAGGAGACTCCGGAATATCAGTCCAGGGCGCTCAGAAATGAACATTTTCCTTCTGTTGATGGTAAATAAGACTGAAAGGCGCCACTTTCAATGACACATTCTAACCTTCCCAAACTAACCAGAGTCCTTCATGCAGAACAAACGTCTGTGTGGGCACACAGTGAAGTCACAGAGGCTGAAACAGTCGTTGAAATGGAGGTGAGCACCCCGCAGCCAGCCGTCCCTCAGGACCTCACGCCCACCGTGGACAAGACTTTGCAGCATGTTTTCCAGCAAAAAACAGTAGGAGGCCATTCAGTAGTACTTCTCAACATTTCGTGAGGCTTTCACATCTGCTTTTAACATCAGTTTCATGAGTCATGAAGCAAACATTTACTTGGTTTTTGGGGTTAATTTTTTACTTTTGTATTGTAAAAGTTTCAGAACCTCTCGAGCCTATTCAATGTGCGTCATGTTATTATTCCAGTATATAATAAATATGTTGTTCTGGTTTACAATCGTTAATAAGTGGTCAAAGTTCAAATTTTTAACAAGGTGTCTTTAACTTTAAAGGGATAGTTGTGGACTAAAAAAATTCTGTCATTATTTACTTAACCTCATGTTGTTCCAAACCTGTAAGATGTGTCGAATGCATTTGTTGTGGCAGAGACTGACACGAAAGAGAAGAATTGTTGTATAAAGACTTTTTTTATGTTTTCTTTGTGCACTAATTTTTTTCTCGTAGATTCATAAAATTACAGTTGAACAACTAATGTCACTTGGGCTATTTTAAAGATGTCCTTACTTCCTTTCTGGACCTGGCAACAATTTAGTTGTGTTGCTGTCTATGCAGGGTCAGAAAGCTCTCAGATTTCATCAAAATATCTTGATTTGTGTTCTGAAGATAAACAAAGGATGAACTTACAGGTTTGAAGCAACAGGAGGGTGAGTAATTAATGACACGTTTTTTTTAATTATTATTTTGGGGTGAACTATCCCTTTAAAAGTTTATTCAGCACATTTCTTTGGGCTTTGTTACGAAACTATCATAGTGTAATACAGGCTTTAATTCTAAGGGTCAAACAGAAAAGATTTATTAAAAACTGTAACTTTAAAAAATTAAATAAATGAACTCTAGGTGGGTTTTGTATGACTGCTGGGTCAGTGGTTTATGTTTTCTAGGTGATCCGTCCAGAGACATGCATGCCATGTGGGAAGAGGATTCGCTTTGGGAAGTTGGCCATAAAATGCAGAGACTGTCGAGTGGTGAGCCATCCTGAGTGTAAACAGCTATGTGTGGATAAATGCAGTCCTAATGCTCACGGTTCAGCACAGCCCAATGAGGTATTCACCCTTCATAGTGCACAGTGTATGTATACACATCATCACGTAGAGATGCCATGTTCAAAAGTTCTGTTTGTTTCCCTCCTATAGGAGACTTTAGAGAGCTTTGCCCCCTCCACACGTCCAAGGATTCCCTCTCTGATTGTTCAGTGTGTTCATGAAATTGAGAGAAGAGGACTTGAAGAGGTGTTTTAACACAATAATACACCAACACAGGGATAGTTTCTCA
>JAUMHE010000056.1:7551856-7573251 GCA_032359235.1 Enteromius mattozi
ACTTTACACCATTATACAAGCTGTACACTGATTACTTTACATTCTATCAGAGTTTCATATCTTTAGCGTTGTCCCTTTTACAAAAATGTGAGGGGTGTACTCACTTTTGTGAGATACTGTATATATATATATATATATATATATATATATAGCAAAGTTCCTTGATTATCACACCCGAATGAGAGTATAGTTCCTAGCCACATCGGCCTAGAAAATGACAACTTTTCATTTTCCGTCAGTACACATTGTAACTAGAGAAGAGACAAGTTTTAAATAGGAAAAACATTGAAACACTTTTTGTAATTTTTGAGCGAGGTGCTACTGGTCTAATCAGATTCAATTATCTATGCTAAGCTACAGCTAAAAGTGCTATTGCCAGACCCGGAGATCAGCTGAATGGATTAAAAAAAACTGAGCTATTTAACTCTAGGTGAGTTGGAAAATTAACCTATTTTCAAAAAAAGTGGCATGTTTCATTTACACTCTATATGGCTAATAACAGACAGAAAAATTTGAATTTGGACAGTGAACAGTAAATACTTACATCCTCATCAGCTTCCTGCTGCTCTGCAGCCTAAATCACAGAGAGAAACTGATTTCAATAAAACTTCAACAGTAGAGGGAAAACAGCCCCCTCCTTACGAGCTAACATAAACATTGAACACATACTGATAATTCTGGAGAAAGGCAAGCACTGCAAGTTCATTTTCAAAATTTTAACAAAATGCAATGATTCAAATTGAAACACTTACTGATGTCTACAAGTACATTAGAGTGCTAAAATGGAAAGTACAATGACATTTCTACTGGATTCTTTAGAAAATTACTCAAATCAATGTGTCAATTTGAGTAAGTATGACTTATACATTTGTTCTGCTCATGTTTCCTGTCTCTGAACCACTCACTTGACAAAATGCTGCACAAATGTCCACCAGACAAAAACTTGTCAAAAACAGACAAAACTTTTCCAGGCAAAGTATACTTTTCACAAACCACCTGCAAGTTATTGCAATTTTTTTTTTTTTTTGGTATTTTGTTTTTTATTCTTTGATAAAATCTTTTCTTTTTTTTCAAACCTTTTTAAACCTCACAGCCCAAATTTCACTTACTTATAATAAAATAAGACATTACACAATCAAAAAATAAGTACAACAATCATTTTGACTGTTTAAAATATTGGAGAAATATTTTCTGCATACACAAATCAGGCACATCCACAGATTTGTGATCACAGGAATTGTAAAACAATGAAAACCCATCCATAAGGCAGTGGTGGCCCATGGACAGCATAGTGGGCAAGGTTTGAGTCTCCTGGCACAGACTCACCAGCTTGGCTTGCTTCTCTGCCTTCTTCGCGGCTTTCTCTGCTTCCTTCTGCTGTTTCTTCAGGGCTTTCTTCGACTGGGCCTGCTGCTCCTCCTCAGCAGCTCTAAAACAGGAAGACACACCACACAACAAAAAACAGCTCTGTCAAACTTCCATCTACCTTTTTTTTTTTTTACATTTCCTTCCAGGAAGCTTTTCTGAAAGATTGGGAAAAAAGCATTCCAACCAGGGCTTACACACATAGGCACAGCATCCCGCTGGCTTTTAAGTGGCTGTGTCTTTCATCTATTGTTTCAACATGCCCGAAAAAACAACTGAAGCTAAATTAGACTTTCATCAGTAATGTCTGCTTGTTTGTGCTCCTGTGGTTTAGATAGTCCAGTTATAGCAGCACAGGAAGAGAGATGTCTGTCAACACTAGCACATGTGTAACATCATTCAGGTAATATGGTTGTCCCATACTGTAGCAACAGACTGATATAACAGTAAAGAATGGGAATGAGAACAAATTAGTGCTGTCAAAGATTAATCACATCCAAAATAAAAGTTTTTGTTTACATAACATGTGTGTATATATTTATTATGTATAGGCTATATAAACGCACACACGTAGAGTATATATATATATATATATATATATAGTATTTAGAAAATATTCACATGTATATTTATTTACATTGATATCATTTGTATATAACTATATTAAATATATAAACAACATTTTCTTAAATATATTCACGCATGTGTATCTATTTTTTATATATACATAATACATTCATAGTACACATACATATATTATTTAAACAAAACCTTTTATTTTAAATGCAATTATTTGAGATTAGTCATTTGACAGCGCTAAATAAAACAGAAAAGAGATATTTTAAATAACAATAATATTTCATAATAGTAGCCTAATTTATAGCAGCCTGGTGAGTCTTTCAGAAATACAGAACCAACACTTCTGATACATACATTCCAGACAAACTGATGACATGTAATATTCAGAAACATTCTTATATAGAGCAGAACGGCCAATTTAAAAAAATAAAAAAAAACCACATATAAACACTAGCTTATTTCATCTGTATAATAATATAACAGGAAACATTTAAAAAAATCACTCATTTAGATAGTGATTGTCTTAGAGATCATACAAATTAAATAAATTACTCTTGAAATCTTTTTCCTTTTTGGCATTAACACCTGAGTCCATTGCTTCATTACTTCAGACTCTTGGTTAACCAGCTCCATTAACCAAGTGAGTCTTGCATTTGCCAAGACTTCCACCAATCCATCATTAGTTAATATGGCAGAGATGAATTACCAAGCAGTACAGCCGATTTTTTTTTTAAAACAAACACAATTACACAGAAACCCCAACAATATGTAAACTGGTCCCAGGGCAGAGGTTAAAGGAAATTACATGCCTCTGTGATCTCCATTACCATCTTAAACTCTTATTTTATAGCACATGGTTTCCGGTTAACAGGACTGACCAGCCACTTTAAATACACCCATTTCAAATCAATCATTTGCTAAATTTAAATTCTGCTCTCTCTCTCTCTCTCTCTAAGGATATGAATGGCACCATTTAATCTGAAACCACAAGAGTAACAGGTGGTCAACTACACGAGCAAAACCATCTCAAGACATTTAAGAGAATTTACCACCACACTAATTACTCCAAACAAAAGAACAAACAGAAACTGTGACTCAACTGCAAAGCCTTGCCCTTTATCCAACACTGATCTACAAAGACACTCCAAAAAACAGCAGAATCTGGGCAGGAGACCATATGGCAGCCCTCAGGCAACACAGGATCAAGTGCCTGTACACAAAGCTACAGAAGTTTGAACATAATGGATCAGTGAATGTCTTCCCCAGCACTACCACTGCCAAGACAACAACCGTGCAGCCGCGGGCACCACTGAGGCCTCAACCGTGCTAAAGCGGGCAACAAACAACTCCACTCCCCCTCTCTGCATTATGCATTAGCACGTAACCGCAGCGGAGGGCATAAAGGGCCACAGTGAAGGTATGCACAGCACGAAGCGGTATTCAAGGGAATTCACGGATGACGGTCCCCCAAAGCATCGCTGCAATTTCTGTTTACAGGAAATTGGAGGCACTGGGGCAGATAGAAGAGAATGAGAAGGCTGCCGATAATTAAAGGTCTGTGCCAGATTCGAGGTTATGTATTTACACAGAAACACAAGGCCCGGAGCAGAGCAAGGCTATAAAAAATAAGGGTGGAGCATTCAGATGCCCTCCACACCACCCCAGAAAGCTTGACTCATCAAACTATGGTTTATACACAGAGACAGTATTGTTCACACAGCTAACACTGCTTTGGGCACAGCATAGCATTATTAATGATCCGCTAAATTCATCAGCTAATAACTAATATAAAAAAAATAATAATAATGTATTTGCAGAGATGATTTCTGCAATCAAAACAAATAGTTTTCACTTTGTGTTCGAAATGTTACTTTCACTTTGGTTTTTGAAAAGTAAAAGTAGGTTATTGGAAATTGTATTATTAAAAGAACTACTATTACAATGGTCTCTTTTATCTTATTCAGGGCTCCCAGACTTATTGATCCAAGACCTTATAGATGATTTTCCACATCAATTATTGAAAATGCTTTTCTTTTGTGCTTTCTATTTATCATAGAACCCAAAAAATGTATAATGTTTATAAAAATAATAATAATAAAAAAACGTTCATAATGACATTTATCATAATTGTTTCTTCATCAGCAAATCTTTATCATCAAACTGCGTCTTTCATTACGCCATAAATAGACGTTAACTTAAATATTAAAAACTGGTAACTATCTGCAACTATTACATCATAAGCACTGCTTACAGGCTACATATCAAATGTTTCTTTTACAACATAAAATTCCTCCACGCTAACGCTGTTTATTAACTGTATTGCATTTTAAACGTCTCCACAGTCGATGCCTATGTCAGTAACCTGATGCCAAACGAAGTTATTATCACGATAATTCTCAATCTAAATTAAAAAGCTTGCGAAGGTTTATTTAGCGTTTCTGATCACTTGTTTAACTCCAACTGTTAGTATTTAAAGACACCGTTCAGCTGTCATAGTTAAAGATCTCTAAACTGCTGATGCAATCATCTGCAACTCTATTAGACTCAGCTAAGTTAGCAGCAAGGTAAGCTAATGAATGTCCTGACCACAAATATTACACATCCGCAGAAAACAATGAGATTGTATTCTCACCCTTGCACACTTTCTTTAGTCATAGTTCGGCTCTGAAGGGATGTAGTGAATCAAAAGCACTAAATATTGAAGATTTCGGTTTTGTTAACGTGCAGTGACAGCCACTGGGAACGGTGGAAATGTGGAGAAACGTGGAAGTGTTTTGCTGTTGCACATTCACGGCTTCTTCTCGAGTCCGTGTGGAACACGTTTCCGCGATGAAAGGGTTCCTAGTTACTGGTTTATCCGCACACGCTCTCGGTGCAGTTCGTCTCAGTTCGTGTTAAAAAAAAAAACAGTGAGAAATAATGTGTTAAACACGAGTTAAATCATATAAACCCTGTGAATATGTTCTGCCTCTATGGTTTATAGTTACCTCAGGGCTGCTAAAGGCTTCTGTAAGAATATTAATTTCCGAGAAACATACCTGCTGTGAAAAACGAAAAACATATAATATGCATTATATATTATATACATACTGTATATGTTATGTTTATATGTTTCTCAGAAGGATTGCTTAACCAGGGTCACTGGATAATTAGAGAGAGGCAATAAGTAACCTCAAAACACCCCTATTCTTGAGTTACAGACCACCATTTCTGTTTGTTTCTATTCAGTTGGGTTATAGGGCTGTAAAGTCTTTCAAGAGCTATTGGTCACAGGAGGTCCTGATGCAGGAAACTGCCTTCCTGATCCTTCAGCCAAAACCATGTAAACATAATAATAAACGAATGGCAAAAGTAGGAAATAAAGTCTGATTAACCTTCTGTGCAATGAAGTAAATAAACAGGCTGTTCATATTTCTGGCCATGTTTGAGAAGCAGCTGGCTTTTTTTACCTTCATTAGGCTATACTTTCTAAATATAGTGGAGACCATGTGTGTTCTTTTGTTCTCACATAATTCTTTTCTTTAAGACATTAGTTTATTAAAGGCATAAATTATCAAAGGACTGTGATTTGAGTGTTCGGGTGAACTTAACATCTGTTTTTGACTGGTGATGTGCTTGGCTAAGGTTTGCGTGAGATCCGGGATTAGATAATATAGGGTTTTCCCAGCAGATTTCCAGAAGCTCCTTTTGGTTTTTCTCTTTTCAAATGGCAGTTTAGGGATGGGAGAGATGGTCCAGCTGAGCTCAATGGAGTGTTAATGGTGTGGCGTGGCTTTTGAGAACAGCTCTTATGCTAATGACAGAACCATTCCAACATTTCCAAATGAACAAAATGCAGCACCGACTGCTCTATTTTTACTGGCCTCTTACTGTGAGAGCAGACACTGAAAAATAACCATAAACCTTAAAGTCTGATGGGTACTTCACACCTCATTGGACTCTTTAGATATGGTAATTTTAGCCCACTGTGTTAAACATGAGTTAAGCCATTACAATATAAACCTTGCGAATATCTATGTTCTGCCACTGTGGTTTATAGTTTCTTTAGGACTGCTAACTTGCTTCTGTAACCTGATGATTATTCATCAAGCAGTAGACCACAACTTGATGGCTGAAACCTTTGCGTTGCAAACAGAGGTCAAAAGTGCATGACTTCATACTGTATCAACAGCAATCCTTAGGAATTTACAAAAGAGCATTTTTTATTTGTTAAGTTAGAAATTACTGTGTTGCATTAATGCGAATCATTAGGGAAAATATTGTTTATAATAAAACTTCAAGGCATAACAACAAAGAAGTATGGAATAAAATTTAATTGTCTTTTGTTTTTTTATCCTTTGATTTGTCCATGGAATATTTTCTTAATATGTTTTGCCAAGAAATGTTTTTCTATCATACCAGTGTAAGACACTGCATTTATATCATTTCAAATTTTATATCCTCAGACTACCTTAACTTCTTTTGCTTGTTATCTGATATAACAACAGAAATCCCAAAGGACAGCCAATTCTGTCCCTTTGTAGGTTGATGGGTGTCTTGTATCAGCAGTTGCTTAAAACACTAAAGAACACAGATGTTCTTAAAATTACAGACCCTCTCCTCAGCCATTCTGTTCAGCGGGAGATCAGGTGGAGCTTTTGTTTTGGTAACTTGACAGACCTTCACTCCACTTCAGCTCTACCCCCACCCCCACTGAGAGATCTGGGTGGAGGAGTGTGTGTGTGAGTATGGTCACTGGAGAGAAGTAAGATGACACTGTCAGACCTCATTAAAATTGGTGATTTTTAGGTTTTATTATGAAATAGAAGTAAAAATGCGTTTGTGACATGATTAAATTACAACCCCTTTTAAACATTGTTCATTTTTTACAGTGTTAGCTACCATTTCAAATAAATATAAAAAAGCTTATAGAGGAATAGGAAAAGCTAAGTGCACACACACACACAAACACACACACACAATAGCAAACAATGAACTATGTACAAATAATTTACACTACACGTTCAGAATCAGACAAAAGACTATGCAACAGTTTGCTAACATTTCCTGATAAGAACTCCTGCAAGTACATGCTTTGTCAAGGCTCTGCTTTTTTTTTTTTTTTTTTAGGTCCTGCAGTAAAAGTACTAAAAAAAATGAATTGAAAAAAATAAAAAAAGATATTAATTTAAGTAGTTGAATAAAAAGTGTTATAAAATAACAATTATTAACACGACAAGTTTACTATATACAAAGTGTAGTAAAGTCCTTTCTTTAAAAATAAAAATAAAAAAAGAAAGCTTAGTCATCCATGTAGGAAAGTTTTATGTACAAAGTGTCCATTAACTGGACAGGGCACTAGATGACTCCGACTCAGTAGATACTGATGATATAGGACCTCTTTTCTTGGTCAGCATCTTGTGACTTGATCGACTGCTGATGCTCAGAGCGTTGCGGGCGGATTTACTGAATCTGACTCCCAGGAAAGCATATAGGATGGGGTTGAGACAGCAGTGGAAATACGCAAGCGCCTCAGTAAAAAATATCCATTTCTCCAGACCCTGCTCCAGGAAACAGCTGTGAGATATGACATTCAGCATCACCAGAGCATCCACCAGGATGCCGGCACAATAAGGCAACCAGCAGATGAAGAAACAGAGGATGAGGATGACAGTTGTCTTTAGCGCCTTCCTCTTCAGGGCCTGACCTTTGGAGTTCTTGGACAGTTTTGAGATGATGATACAGTAACAGGTCAGAATGATCAGACCAGGCAGCAAAAAGCCAACGATGATGTGTTGGAAACGGAAAACAGCCTTCCACACGACGTTCGCTTGCTGTGGGTAGGTGAGCTCGCACATCGTATTCATGCCCGTATTGTGGACTTTGGCGAAAACCAGATCGGGCACGGTGAGCAGGGTCGCTGGAAGCCAAACTCCGATGTAGATCACCTTCTCTGCGAGCAACTTCCTAAAGCTCTGGCTGTTGGTGGCACGGACGACCGCCAGGTACCTATCTAGGCTGATGAAGGCCAGAATGAGCACGCTGCTGTACAGATTCAGAGTGTAGATCATGTTGACAGTGACGCACAGAAATCCCCCAAAAAGCCAACCGCTAGCCGCATCCACAGCCCAAAAGGGTAACGTGAGGACAAACAGGAGGTCGGCGATGGAGAGATGCAACCTGTATTTATCGGTCATGTTCTTTGACTTCTTTTGGAAGCCCATCACAAGCACCACAAGTCCATTGCCAATGATCCCCAGGACAAATATAATCCCATATACAACAGGGAGGAAGATCTTCTGGAAGTCATTGCTGACCGATAGGTCACAGAAATCATCAAAGTCAAAGTCTCCAGATCCGGAGTCTGAGCTGTTGTCTAAAACAATGTACTGCAGAAAATAACAGTATATTGATTAATTTCACAAAAATAATGTAAAAAACAAACAAAAAACACAAAGTTACATAAACGTTGCACATTATAAATAAATTTAAAAACATTATAAGTAATATTTATTTATTTAAATATTACTCTATTTAATTCTTCAATATTTTAAAACAACATGCACAACCTATGGTAAAACGTGACACCCAAAGTGAGGTTTGCATGACATGATAAACATAAACAACAGACTATGCCTTATTAATACGTATTTAATTAAATATCAGACTACAGAGGGTTTTACATTTGTTCTAAATCAACTTACATCGACAAAATCCATGTTGTTCAAAGACATGAAAGCAAAAACCGCACAAGAACTCTCCACACACTTCAGTCAACGGATCATCACCTCCAGCAGCTTTTAAATAGTTCTCCTTTGAGAATGACACGCCCCTTTTTATTCATTAGGGCGGGGACATAGGCGGAGCTCGGCAGGGCAGCGCTCTCGAGAGCCGTTCAATGCACACTGCCTCCAATGGTTTTTGACATAACCTTTTTATTTGTGTTTGTCTCGTGCCTGATACAAAAATAGTTTTTTAATAGAATTTTTGCTGCTATCAATGACACTGCTTGTAATATAAATTCAAAACGACAGATAGATAGATAGATAGTTCTATCACAAGTAGGCTATACCACAAATACTGTAATGACTGAAGCAGTTGATTTTGATTCATTTTAAAACTGATTACTTATTACTTATATTATAATTTAAAGTTAATTTAATAGCCCATTTGATGTCATTTTTATGTATTTGCAAAGCAGCTACAAGGGGGATAATGAGCAGTTAGCTAGTCGTTATCGCAAATTAATTCCCTCAAGACAATACCAGCCACTCTGTTTTGTGCTGTGGTCCTGATCATCTGTCAGGGTTTATTTTGTCTTAAAGGAACAGCTCACCCAAAAATAACAATTTGCTGACAAAACAAAAAACAAAACAAGTTTGTTTCTTAATCAAAACAGATTTGGAAAAATTTGGCATAACGTCACTTGCTCAGCGGTGCACTCTCTTCAGTGAATGGGTGCCGTCAGAACGAGAGTCCAAACATCACAATGATCCACAAATAATCCACACAACTCCAATCCATCTGTTAACATTTTAAAAGTAAAAAGTTGTGTACCTTTAAGAAGCAAATCCATCAAGACAATTTAAATTCAAACCATCACTTCCGGCAAAAATAGTTAATAATCCCATAATAATGCTTCCTTCAGTAAAACAAATAACCCCCTGTTAACCTACATCAAAATCAATCAACAATGTAATGTTAAATTTCTCCAAATTTGTTTCTGATAAAGAAACAAGCTCATATCTTAGATGGCTTGAATACACTTTCAGCAAATTGGAATTTTTCAGTAAACTGTTCCTTTAAAGACCATCTGACTCTACATTATCCCTTACAAATTCAGTTTATCGGATCAACTGAAATGAACTTTCCCACCACCTAAAATGTCCTCCCAGACTCCCCAGCAGTTTTGTTTATGATCACATCGTGTTTCTTGGGTGAAGAACAGTGTGAAGGCCGTTCTTGTGGTGGCTTTAGGCTTTGTAGTGTGATTTACTAGATGACAGGTCTCCTCTGGTCCTCTTTGCAATTTGTTTCGTGCAGAACTCTGATTGTTGAAGAAACCGTGAGTGATGAAAGAGGAAGGTCACGCAGTCACTTCCATCATATGCCTAGACTAACATTTCATGACAGATCCAAACTCTCTGTGACTCTACTAAATCTCAGCAACGACAGAATCGCATTTCTTTGAAACATGAGACACTTATTTTAGTGATTTATTCATTTCATTTTTGAGCAACATCTTTGCCATTCAGTCAACTTAGGCTTCTTGTAGTGTTTGTTTTTATGTCTCTCCTCTCATTAGGTCGATCCCTAATGGTGCTCTCTTAGCATTAGAGCCCTGTGGACCTCACAGATGGAATTCCTCCATCCATTGTGTTACTGTGAAACATCAACAGCATGGGCCTCTGGTGAGTAATGGATACTGAATGAAGGTGACTCAGGAAAAATATAAGTAGATGTAAAAGTGCCCACTGACAGATGAAGACCTGAGAGAATTTTTATGCACTTTTTCTTAAGGATCATGTAACTGTGTCCAATAACAATAAACACTTGATCCTACGTACCTTACAGTTCAGACACTAAAAGGTCTAGAGCTTATAATATAAATCACTCAGCACATATGCCTTTCTGTACTTATACATTATTCTTACTGTATAATAGATCAGAAAGGCAAAGCTGACATTACATAATGCTTATTAACTAATGACAATTTATGGAAATGTTATGACATGAAATATTTAAGCTTCTCCACTTTTTCTAGGTCAATAATCTAATACATTTAATGCTATGATTTTCAACTAAACCTGCATTAAATTTGAAAAATGCAAAGCATTTTCACAAGTGGATTCAGACTCAAACTTCACCGTCGAAATTTAAAACAGGTTTTGACAGGTCGTTCCAGGCTGGATTATTAATTTGGCGATGCCTGCATGTTTTGTTTTCTTTCAATTATATGAGTGAGGGTCAGGTCAGGAGGATGTGTTTCGCTAACCAGAGCTAGAACCCCCCACTGTGAAATATAAGATACCCTGTCCTGAGAGCACTAAACACAATCTGTCTGTATATGCCGCCTGTACCCGGAATACAAAGGAACCGTGTGCTGTTTAGAATTCAAATAAAAAAGTGTGAAGAGCGGCAAGGGAGCTAAGGAGCAGGGAATGAGCATGGAAATAAGGCAAAAGAGAGTGCAGCAGAGATAAAGAACGAAATGTGTAAAGCCTCCAGAGAGTAAACAATGCTTGTTTTGCAGCCACAACTCATTCATGGCCGTCAGCAAGCTTGCAAAGGATCACATTCATAATAATATGAGGGCTGAAGGATCAGCTCTGCTTCATAAGATAGTGCTTTTTGTAAAATATGCAATGATACATAATTAATCATAAAATTCAGACCAAGGGGGTTTCCAGCTATTACGAGCTGTTTGCATGGAGACTGTTGAGATTTTTGGGCTTTGATCTGACATTAAAAACCCCAAGCAGGTTGAATTGTTGTTGTTTTTTTAATTCTGATTTGCTTTTTTAAAAGTCAAATTTACAGTTAATATATAACATTATTACAGAAATGATTCATTTGCATGCAAGAAAAAAACAAACAGATAATGATCCTCTTTTGTTATTCCAAGGGCAATACATTAATTAAATTCATTTTTACTAGTTTTATATGCTAAACAGAATCTAAACATCTCTAAAAGCTCATTTTAAGATCGAGGGTTATATTAGATTTTTATATATCTGCTCTTAGTTGGCACATCATTTAGATCAAAATAGCTGAAGGGCTTTTTGTGAGCTGGAAAACATACATATTTTGCTTATGATTTGTGATATTATTAAGGTACACGCATGTTGGATGACTGTTGCCTAATTAATTCCAGAATCTTTGTGGTGGTGTACTGCATATTTTTCACCCACCTTGAAATATAACCACGGCAATGACATGATAAGATTTGCCCGTTCATGTTCTAGCTCAGAATATTTTTCATCTTTCGTGACTAAATGATAGTGTTACTCACATATCATAAAGCATACCTTCTCAGTTTAGGCGTGTGTCAGTGAAAAAATGAAAAATGAAGAAATCCAGTTCATGACATTGAAACATTGATATTCAGTAGGGTTAGATACACAAACACGGCATTAATCTTACAGCATATCATAGAAACATTTAGGAAATGTCTTAAAGAACTGTTTAAAGAAAGTCTTATGATTGAACAATGGAAATTTTTAAGGACAAAGGTTTGCCTTATCTACGAAAGGCACCTTTTTACGCTTCCTACGTGGGTGTAGGTCTTATTGACGTTCTGAAAGCTCTTCCTCTTATAGCATTAGGTCATGGCTTTGAGCTTTGAAATCAGAGGAGAGAGCCATTTATTCACAGGAGAATTTGTTGGACAGGCCTGAGATGTGCCTTCATAACGTTTGGAGTCAATATCAAAAGCTATACTATATAGATAAACACGGTTTGCAATCAGAAAGGATGAGTCTCATTTTGTTGGTCTGTTGCATGTTGCTGACACATGAGCTATACTGAAACCATGTAAAACAGGCAGTCACATGTTGTACCATGAGCTTCGTGTGGGTGCCCGAGGTGTTGACTTACAACAGGAAGCACTATGGTTTGCATATTTAAAAAAAAAAAAATCACTGACACTTTTTCTTTGCCCACACGTCCTGACACGACTTCACTTCGAAAACGAAGGGGTAATGAAAAGGGAAAAAATAGGTTGGGTAAAATGAAATTTCAAATGGTGACACTTCCCCTGGGGTGTTGCTTGAAATTTATATTCATTATTGGCTCATAGCCCAAATAAACCACAACAGCGTCTTACAAGCCTTTCTTGGATGAGATGAAGTCTGAAGGGAAGGGTGTTTGCTGTTTCTCCATGATAAGTTCCTACCTTCCTTCACTAACGACTAAATTGTGGTTTAGTGTGCAATACTGAAAGTGACCAATGGTAGTATGTCACATCGAATTACAAAACAGCCAAAGACAATTTCCTATGTTGGGCATGACAGCAAAATATAGTGTTCTTGCTGCTATTTAGCTGTTGTGGTTAACTTTACAGGTAAATATAGACCTCATAGGTGCAGCTTCCCTCTGTCTGTTACTCTATCAGAGGGAAATGATCTAAAAATTCACTCTGTAACAATTGTATTCTACATTTTTGACCAACCAGTCAGCTGTTTTATTTACAGAGCTGTGTCTGACCTTCCAATAGAGCCCATTGTGTGCATTCGTCAGGAAAGCACTATGACAATCTGTGACAAAAGGGTTGAGGAGAAGCACTCCTTTTGCCCCTTTTCAAGTGTCCCCAGCTCTAAATCCACCCATATGGCCAGAGTGGCTTAAGTAGAGGAGAAAGGGCACATCAAACACATGGCCTGTTCAATTCTGCTTCACTTGACTCAGATAAGAGGGACGGTGCACCAGATGACAGTTCATAAGAGCTCATGAGTAGGTGAACGGAAGAGTCATAAGCGTGCTGCTAATGAGCGTTCAGTGCACCCACAAAGCAATTCAGAGTTGTTTATTATTTATTAGGCGACTGATGTGTGATTAGTCCCCTGTCAAGTTAGATTTGAGGTAAAGTCAGTCAATATATAGAGCAAAAACATCAGTGCTGATACTTCAAGAAAACAAACAATAAAAAGTCCCTTCATTTCCTTTTACTTATGTAAGAAATTGATATTCTAATTTCCAGAGGAAGTAAGGAGGAAGTGTAGAGTTGAGACATTCACGTATAGGTCACTTAAGGAACTAGGCCTTCTTTTGTTATAGAATTTTTACTGTTGCAAATTGCAGTTTTACTTTTTATACCACCCCACACATGATCCAACCCAGCCCCAACAAGGCAATCCCCATTTAAACAAATGACATCTGAAAAAAAAAAACAAGCACTTGGCCTTCTATTAAAATTATTAATCACTAAAATACTAAATATTAAACAAAAAAAAGTTAGTTTTGAGCTAAAATAGTTTTTAAATATTCTAAATACAGCTTATAAAATATTTGCTTATTATAAAATAATAATTTTTGAGTGAAAACAATCCTAAAACAGTAAAGATATTAAATATTATACATACTGTAACTTCTTTTAAAATACTTTTGTTGCATATTTTTATAGAGCAAAATATCAGAAGATCAATAACTTTAAGGATATTTTACGTGTTTTATATCTGTACAGACTGTAAAAACATTTTTAGGTAGCGAGAGAATAAATGGGCACGTTGCAGGCCAAACTCGAACCCATATCACCAACACGCTAATGCATCAGAGCTTTGACGTGCAGATATTTCTTAAACACCGGACTGAAACAAAGCACTCATAACTAGCACAGCCATATAACGGCACACTTTGTCTTCACCAAGATCTGGTTTCTTGCCTGAAAGCAGGCCTGAAAGACGAGACCGGAGTAATGGCCTGCAGCAAGCTGAAAACAAATGGTTATTTTTCTATGCTTCATGTCTGGAGGTGAAATAGAGAGAAAGATGAAAAACAAGCACCTGTTAACATGCCTTGTTTTTGTTCCTCAATCTCACAGGCTGTAAGCTGTAATAATGGGCCACACAGTGAAAGTCTTGGTATAATTATAGGCTTTTCAACTGTCTGAACGTCAAATTCTGACGCCTGACTGCTGTGCAATGCCAAGTACTCACAGATACTTATATTTAAGTATATATCTTTGCAAAGTTTTATTTACTTTTCATTGGGGCACACGTGCACACACACCTTTTTTGCCTATTGTTGACTTTTATATGCAGTGCACACTATATAAATGACTCAATTTCATGTCAACAGATAATACAGTCTTGTTATTTGTATGTTTAAAATATATCAAAGTCTGAAACTGCAAGGAGATTCCCATGAGGCTTTGGGTTTTAAAAAAAGCAAACAGAGGACTCCCTTTCCCCCGGCTAAGGTTTCCGCATCCTGGCTTTTTGCGTGGCCAGACAGGGAATATAACTCCCAGCGTTAAGGGCTTTGTTTCTTAGTTTATTTTGTATTACATTTCACACCACAATTTCCCTTTTTTCCTGTTACGGCTTGTTAATTCTGAGATGTCTTCATGGATAAAAGCTTGTTGTCAACAGGTTCCAGACAGTAATACTGAGAGGACTGCTGTGAAGTAGCCAAAATATAATCCCAATATAAGCATTGTGTGTTTACTTCGCATTTAACAGTGTCAATTAAGGCTCAAACCCCACGAAGACAGTCATAACAAAAAGTGGGGGGTCTTGAAAACATTAAACATTTTAATTAGACATTTTAACTGTTTTCAGTAAGCACAAAAGTTACAGAGTTGTCACATTTGGCTGAAATCACAAAGATATATTAAACAACATGTCCACATTTTGTTTAAAAGACCATTTGGGTTGCATGATACGAAGCTGTAGCATGCTTTGAGTGTACTCTTTTTAAAACTTGACAGGTATTGGGTGCTGTATATTTCACATAATGTCACATTCTTGGGTTCTGACTCACTCGCAGCAATGTGTTTTGAATTGTGCTTGAATTGCATACAACTGTAAGCCCCTATTGTTCAGAGCCAAAGTCACATCACAAGGCACAGACGATTTGACAAGGGAAATCTTGTTCAGACCTCTTACTTAGAGCACAGGAAAGTGCTCTTCACTCTCACTTCAAATCAAATCAATGTCTGATCAATCATGGGCCCTGAGCCTTCAGGGTGGCAGTGGGGATCAATCTGCCATTTTTCAGGGTGTTCACTGACTGCTTATATCTAGGGCTACGGCTGAGGCCTGTCTAATTGAATTAGCAGGGCCACGTCCCCGGGGTGGTTTCCATCTGGTTTTATATGTAACTGACAAGAAGAAGTGACTTGAAGATACATCAACAGATGCAGCTGGTAGTCCAGGAGGGAACCAAACTCTATAGAGGATGCAGAATGAGATATTATTTTGCTTCATTTCCTTGGCATGGTTTCATTGCGTGTTTTGAATAAGTCGCAGGGGGAAAAAAGTGTTAACGGGTAGAAAAAAAAAAACCTGTGGAAATTACACGTCTAATTGTACATTCTGACTGTTGATTCCTAACAGATGTTCTGTTATTGAGAGCTAAAAGCATTTCTCGTGTTAACATTTTTTTGGTTGATGTTAATTAAATCAATGTTATCATTCCAGGTGATGACAACACCTGGGCTTTTGGTTCATTACTCAGACTGAATCACCTATTATTGTCCTCAGTGTCAGACACCAGAAATTATTGCTCAACTGACTTCAGAGTGCTTTGTCTTTGCCTTCAGACACCCATATCCTATTTCCTTGCTTTTTACTTTGCAGAAGATGGATTATTGTCAGTGTTCCTAAGGCCAGATCACTTATTTCCCATTTATCAGGAAAGCCTAAAACACTGAACCATTAAATCATAGGTCTGATATTCAAATCGCACTTTTAATATACCTGTGCTTTGTTATAGCAAACAGCTTTATGACATGCAGCAGGAGTGTATTGTGTCTCACCTTGTCAAGCATTAGGCTGCTAATAGTTGCACATATAGTTTCTCAATATGGTGTTAATTTAAAGGCATAGTTCACACAAAAATTAACATTCTGTCATAATTTATTTCATTTACCCTCACATTGTTCCAAACCTGTACGGGTGTCTTTCTTTTGGTGAAGATAATAGAAGATATTTTGAAGAATGCTGGCACCCAAACAGCCATTGAATTCCACAGTATGGAAAAATGTCAATGTCATTGACTTCCATAGTATTTTTTCCATACTGTGGAATTCGATGGCTGTCAACTACTCGGCTCAAAATATCTTCAGTTGTGCTCAACAGAAGAAAGAAACTCATACGTGTACAGATGATGAAAGAGTTTTCATTTTGAGTAAACTAAAAATATCTTTAATTAAAATGAATGTTGCAGAACACACAAACTGAACAATTACAAAAATATTTTGGCATCATACCTTAAACTCATTTTGTCTGTTTGATGAAGGCTGCTCAATGAGTAGCTTGGGAGCAGTGAACACTAAGTAGGGACCTTAGTGACAGTGTATGGGAACGCAACTTATCTTATGCTTCCTAGAGCTCTGGATTCACACACACTGGGATGCGACACAGCACAAGTCACACACCCAGGATGAAAGCTGAAATCTGGGCAACAAATTAAAAGTATTAAGGATAATGCCTAAGAAGCAATTTGACTAATAGTATCAAGCAGTTATGATGTATGAGAAGGCAAAATTGACAGAGAGCAGTCAAAGTAAAAATAAATCTGCACACATAAAATGTATAACTCTGGAGACATCTACAGATTTGTTCAACCTGATCTCACGGCAATTCGTACATATTTTACGAGGTGGCTAATTCGTACGAATTTGTACAACCTCACTCGTACGAATTCATACGATTTATTCTAAATCGTACGTATTTTACGAGATGCCAATTCGTATGAATTTGCACGAATGACCTAAACATAACCCCTACCCATCACGTGGTTTTAGACAAATCGTACGAAATCGTACGAGTGAGGTCGTACGAATTAGTACGAATTGCTCGTGAGACTTTGTTGATTTGTTACAGATTTGGACTTTTGAACAAAAGAAAGAACAAAAGAATATGTGAACTGTTTTTAATAATAATTGTTGATCTATTACAATGATAATTCTATTAATAATACTAATAACCCTGTTGAAAAAAGGTGGATTGCTCTCTACAGTTGTCATGTCCCTGCTTAAAGAAAAAAAAAAAACAGAATATGCTGGTTAGGTAGGTTTTGAAGCTGGGATGCTGCTTTAAGCTGGTTTATGCTGGTCACATGCTGGCAAAAGACCAGCATAAACCAGCAAATGGACCAGCTTAAACCAGCATCCCAGCTTCAAAACCTACCTAACCAGCATATTCTGTTTTGTTCTGTTTCAGCAGGGAACTGACAACTGTAGAGAGCAATCCACCTTTTTCCTCAACGTTGAAGTAGCCTATGGATGAGGCTTCCACCTTCTGGTTCGTTAGAGTTTCAGGATTAAGATAATACAGTAAAATTACATGATAAGACACGCCAATTTTCAATATCAAGCAGCAAAACTAACTGTTTTGTACAGCTAAAAATAGCTGGACACGGATGAGACAGGAAGCTATACCCATAGAATTTACAAATAGCAGCACCCATTTCTATCTCAGGAAAGAGGTGGGTAACTGACAAAAATTTTTTAGCCAATTTATAAATACAGACTTTTACCTGCATGTGACTATAAAACCGTTTCTGACTTCTTTGTTCAATGGCATAAGCAAATGGCAAGGACACTCGAAAGCAGGTGTTCTAAAATCACTTACATTACGAAGTATTTAAGCATAAACGCCTGAACACTTTCCAGCAGAGCTGTTTTTACCAGTGCCATTTAGTCTGAAAAAACATCCAATAAAAATGAAGCCGTCTGCTGATGTCTGCAGGGTAATTAGCTCTCCCTTTCACTGCCTACCAAACTTCTGCCATTCAACATGTTACTTCAAACACAGTGTTCAAGTGGCTGAACTCTTAGTGAACCTGGCCTGTGTTCTGCTGATGGCTGCAGCTTCTCATGTTGTTCAAACCTCAGTAAAACTTCCCCTGTCTAGTTAACTCCCCCTAACCTAGCGCTACAGCCTGTTTGTGCATGATAAAACCGCCTGTCTGAAATTAAATCAATAGCCGGGGACATTGATGAGTCACTGTCACACTACTCATCTGCACATTTCCTTATTTTGCTCACTGATTGCGTGAGAGCAACTATTAAAAACAAGAAGTTGTCGCTTGTTTGTTTCCCTTTCTCAACACAAAGTGAGGTCACTGTTGAGCTAAAATTCATTTTCCACTACAGAAGATCTTGTTTTGGTGCGTTCTTGTTCTGTGGTCTGTCATGCGGACTGGGCTCTGCGAATTCACCTCGGTGTCACCTGTAATGAGAGAGGGGCTTATTCATGATCAAGAAAGCCACTTTAAAGCAGGACCTCATGCTCTTTGACATTTTAACTAAAGTGGCTGCCATGACTTTTAAAGCTCTATATTGATTGTGATGAATTTCTATTTATTTCGAAAGAGACATGAATATTGATTTTTATAGTTCACTTCAGAGATTCTACTAACCATAAGTAACATGTCAACTACATGCCAGCTAATTCTCATTCGTTTGCAACTACATGTCTACTAACTCTCAGAGTAGACTGTTAGGGTAGGTTTAGGGTTAGTAGAATAAGTTGACATATACTTGCAAAGATTCTTATAGTCAGTATGTTGTATGTTGTGGACCCATCAAAATAAAATGTCAGAAGACATTAAGCAGTCTACTAATACTCTAATGACTGCTTGTTGGCATGTAGTTGCAAAGTTACTTACTGTTAGTAGAATGTCTAAAGTGGACTACTGAGAAAAAAAGTGTTTTTAACATATTTAACACTACTACACTTGTGGATGCCAGTGAATGTCTGGTATACTTTAGAGCCCTTAATGAAACAGAAACGTATATAATATATAAGAAAAAATGTTTTTTGGACATTGCATTCAAAATCCACTTGTTTCGAAAATCTAAGGAAGGACGCTTGTCTTCCTGACATCTATTAGAGGGGCAGATGGCCTCTTGTCTTGTATTATTGGGGGTTGGAGGACAGGAGGTGTGAAGTGTGGCCTGCTCTGAGTGAATAGCTACAGCTCAGGCTTGAAGGAGCCACACACAAAGGCAAGCACCCAGAGATTAGTGACATGACATGGCCATTCTGAAAGCACACAAGCGGAGCATGGAGATTGTGCTTTGTTGCTGGGGAAAATGGCAGAGTGACACATCTGGAGCAGAACTGCATTCAGCTCAGGGTTTCAAGGCCTCCCACCGGGCTTCTTTCCACCATTATCTGCTCAATGGGTGGAAAGTCAGTGGCCACTTTCTTAAAATAGAGTACAAAGTAAGGTCTGAAACTCTTAAAAAGTATTTTTTCCCTTTTCAACAAAAGGGTCAGTGAAAGGTGGTGTTTAACCTTTAAAAAAAAAGGATATAAGTTTTTTTTTTTATTTTTATTCATTTGCATTTCATGCCTGTTTTATTTTCTGTGAAATCTGCAACCCTGTTACCAGAATTTGGGACAAGACTGACTTTTTTTTTAAAACATTGTACTGCAACATACATTATATATTTTTATTTATTATTTATTATTTATTTATTTATTTATTAAATTTCACAACTCTTTGCAAATGTAACACATTAAATAAAGCACAAAAAGCACAAAAACTCAAATACTCCAATAATATTAGTTTAATTTACAACTTGACAAAATTACATTTTACTGTGTACATATGCATAAAAAACCCCACCAGAAAGGGCAATACAATTGCAAATGTACCTGGCTAGATCCCAGCTAACAGGGAACGTTCCCAGAACATTCACTAACGTTCTTTAAAGGTTATGTAAATGTTAGTACAAAACGTTATTAAAATAACGTTTTTATAACGTTGTTAACGTTCTTGTAACGTTGATAGAAAACGTTCTTAGAACATCGTTTTTGGAACGTCTTTAGGACGTTATTTATACTTAATGAATGTTCCTATAATGTTAATAAAAAACATTCTTAAATCAATGTTCTTGGAACGTCTTTAGGACATTATTTGTACTTGTTCATAATGTTGTTAGAAAATGTTGTTAGAACAACGTTTTTAGAACGTTTTTAGAACGTTTTTGTGACGTTATTTATACTTAATGAATGTTCTCATAATGTTCACACAAAAGAGTTTTACAACCACATTCTTAGAAAGTTATCGAAATGCTATTGATATAATTTCTAAATTAATAACTAATTAATGTTTTTATGATGTTATCATAAAACATTCTGAGAACAGTATTCATTTTTCAACTCAAAATATATTTGTGATGTGAACTCAAAAGATGATTAGGTTAAGCAGCTGGTCACGGAAAATAACAGGTAAGCATTCATTACCATTTAAAGCACCTTTGTCAAAAAATCCTATTGGAATTTCAGTTTAGTCTTTAACAAGTTCACACTTCCTCATTAATAATCGAATAGAATAAGCTTGTTTGGCGTGCTGTCCAGGGAGAGGGCTGAGAGCTCAGCGGACTCCGAGCCCTAGGGATTTTAACCCCTTGGTGGCGAGGGTTGGACAGAACTCGGCGTCCGGCCCGAACCCCGTGACATTTATTTGTAATTTATAACAAATGCCATTATAATTTGTGTTTTAATTTGTTTCTGAATATTTACAATTTATAGAAATTGTAAAGTATTAAGTTACAACTTGTTTCAAAAAACATTTTTTTTTTGTTCTGCCTTTGTTTTACTGACTATTAAAGACTGCCGTGTTTTAATTACACTGTAACTTGTATACTTTTATACTTGTATCTGGTCTGCAATACATCATTGCAAAGACTAGACACCTTGGCAGCAATACATATGTCACGTTTCATGTTTGTTTAGTTCTGTTTAAACTCTGTGTTTTTGTATTCTTGGTTTTGTTTACGTTTCATTGCGATCTGT
>JAUMHE010000056.1:7586585-7599570 GCA_032359235.1 Enteromius mattozi
CGGGCCTTGGCCAAAGAAAGCTGCTATGAATTCCAGACCTTCAGCCGTCAGTCTGAAGGTCTGGCTTCGCGAGACTAGTCTAGAGTCAACACAGTCTCACACTCACTCAACACAGACCCTTTTGCATCGCTTTTGGAAGCTCAAGGTACCCCTTTTTAGTCACTTTTCGACGTGAAGGGTCCTACATTGTTTTAAATAGGAAACCCTTAGCGTCAATATGCCGACGCGATAATTTTCTAATTTTATCGTCATAATTAAAAGATATATTCGTTAAAAAAATTGGCATTATTGCATATATGTATGAGTGTGATTTTTCAATGTAAACAGTTTTATTTAAATGATATTATTTACACATTTATGAGCACGTAACCCAACCCCTGCCCCTAAACCTACCATCTGTCAATAAAACACAAGATATAGCAGGCAGATACAACTTCCGTCATAATTTATTTGAAATACATTAATATTCCAGGTCTTTTGAGGCAAAACGATTGATTTGTGAGAGGAATAGACGCGGTCGCTGTCTCTGTCTTCCGTGTACTTCCTGTGCGCTGCTGCAGTCTGTGCGCGATTTCAAAAAATGCAGCTACAAGAATCTTTACGTCAACGTTGGTTGTGAAATGGCATTGGCTCTTGTGTATCTCGTGACCGATTGCATCATGCTACGGATTGGATTATGTTTTCTGAATGAGATGTGAGCGCGTTAAGGGAGCGGGATCATTTTTAGTGATTAAAACCTTGTGTTTTACTGTCTTCTTCGCATAAAGACTTCGTATGGTTTCAGAAGACTTGGAATGTGACACAACTTGTTTGTAATGGATTTATACTGCTTGTTTATGATTAGTTTGTGCAATAAATACTTGTGACTGCATTTGCCTGTGTGTGTGTGTTGATATTGTTCAGAGGTGGGTAGGTTTAGGATAGGGGTGGGGTTTGGTGCTCCAATAAAAGTAAAAAATTATATAATAAATTTATATATGCATGCAAACCATTACATTAAGCAAAACAACTGAAAGCAATGGAGGACCCTTCATGTTGAAAGGTGACTAAAGGGTACCTTGAGCTTCAAAAAGCTTGACCAAGTCTTGACCAAGCGTCAAAATGTGACGAGTTGGAGGAGCCCTGTATCCACAAGCAAAACTGTCTATTGCATTGTTTTTTGAGTTACGTCTGCGTAAAACACATTTTCTAGTTTGCCTGTGTTTTTGCTTTATGATCAGTACATTATTACTATTTTTTTGTTCAGCAAAGTTCTGGCATTGTGGCATATCTAAGAAAACACTGTTTGAAGGTCTGGCTGCACAAGACTAGAGTTCGGCCAGTTGGTTCCTGCGGTAGATTACATAACTATGCTATGACATGAATGTCAAAAATGATTTCCATTCAGACTTGACTATTGTCAGCCATTCGAAACAGCTGCATATTGTGACAAAATGTTTTTTTAAAGCAACTCAGCAAAACCTAATTATATTTTAGTAGATGTTAGCAGTAATGTGTAAATAGTGTTTTAATTTAATCTTTAGTGAGTTAATATAGTCTAAAGTTTAATGGATTGTGAATAATGGGGTCAGCATTCAGTCACACTTTTTGTTAAGCAAAACAAAGAGTTTTTTAGCTACTAAACCAAACGAGAAGAATCTGATTAAAAAAAGCTGAAAAACTCTTGCCCCCCTGCAACAATCTGATAAATTGCACTTGGCTACATGGTACAGGACGAGCAGAGAATCCATTACCGTGTGTGGCCTCAGTCCTCTGTTGCACTCCAGCAAACAGACAATAGTAAAAAAAAAAAAAAAAAAAACCTGCCTCCTGGCCATACTAGCAGCTGCATGCCATTTGTAATTTTCAGCTCCATGCTCATTGATGCAATTAAAACTAAATTAAATTGAAAAATGTAAAGGGTTGAAATAAACAGCTTTACCCCCTCTCCGGCTAAAACTCTCATAGGTTTCAAAAGAAGTTTTCAAATGGCAGTTTAAATCGGCAAACTTTCAGATTTCTCCTTTACCAAGCATTTATATAGAGGCAAGCGTGAATCAGTGGATTTCATGCAATCTGAAGTGCTGCAGTATTGAATCGCCTTGATCTAATGGCTTAAATAGGCATATTGATAGACTCTCAAATGAACTTTAAAGTCTATGAGTAGCATCCACCCACTTTTTGGCTTTATTTTGTTCTCTTTCATTGCGTTTTCATGCTGTCTGCTTTGTTTCAAGCTGCTGAGGATAAAAGCATCTGCTAAAAAAATAAATAAATAAATAAATGTTTCAGTGTAGCTGCAATAACTAGGTGCCACTAGGCATGGATGTGTTTGTGCAGCAGATCTCGTCTAAATTAAAAACAGCCTTAGGTGCTATTTCATATGATTGAAGTCCGTGCTAATTAATGAACACTAGCATCTAACAACCCGAGAGCCCGTATTCTATGCACACATGTCCCAGTGGGCTTGACTGCCTCTGTTTCTCAGGGCTGTTGTTCTCAGAGGACTGAGCGATACAGTCTTCAGCCTCACCTGAGGATGGAGGGATGGAAAGAACGAATGAGCCAGGGACCAGGAGATTTGAGCATCCTATAGATTTGGTCACAGAGGTGTGATGATGGAGGGGGCTGTCAGGATGCTTTCACATGGGGTAAATCACACCTCGATGGAGAGGAGAGAGTGCCACCATGCATTAGGTTTGGAATTAACATTTCTCTGCTCCAGACCAGCAGAGTGATTTGGGACTCTATCTAGCACACAGCCGTCCGTGAGACACTGAAATTACACCGAGTTAAGAATGGTATTTTTAGCAACGTGATGGGAAATCTGTGGATGGAGTGGGAGTTAAGTTTGGTCCCCAAATGTTCATTATTTACTCTCCAACATTCAAATGGTTTAGGTCTAAGGAGCAGCACCTTTTCTCACTATGCTCTCATTATGATGGAGGTTAGGTTTTTTGGTATACTGAGGGATAGATTTGGTTTTAGGGGATTTAATCGGATTAAAATATCAATACATTCAAAGCCAGACCTCCTCCGGTGGTATTTATTTATTTATGACTAAGGGAAGGTTCTTGGATGCATTTTAAACAACAAATAAGGATTGTGCCACTAGGTGGCAGAATATCAACTTGCATAAAAGGAAGTGTGTTGAATATGAGTGTGTGTAGATGAAAGGCGCTGTCCAAGATCACAAACACTTCTTTTGGTTTCATTTCTGCTTTTTATTACCTTTTTGATATTATACTCTGTTACATAATACATATCTAAAAAGTCACTGTAGCGCTGATTTAAATTAAATATAGAAGTATAATAATATAAACAGATTAAATGAATATTCTGGGTTCAGTACATTTCAAGATTAGTCATCAGCGTTTGAAGCACAATCAAAACACAAAACTGAATTCAGTCCGTCGCTCGGTTGATAGGGGGTTGTTATAATGTAATCTGTTTCAGTAGTATAAAGTAGGCACATGACACAAACAATAAGAATCAGGCTTTAAAAAATTAACTTTTTGTAGTTACATTCAATTTTACAGCACAAATATGCAAGTTTTAACAGAAGATCCAAGTCCCATTCACTTATATTGTACATGGCTCTTTTCCTTAAATGAGGGATGTGTCATATTTCTTTACTGAGAATATATTTTCAGAAATCTTAGTATCAAACCGCTTTGGTTACATCCAGTGTGTGTCACTTTGAGTACCTTTTCAAAAGATACTAATGTGTACTTTTAAGCTACTAATACGCATCCTTTAGGGTTTAGTAAGGTACAGAGGTATACCTTTTGAAAGGGTCCTGCCAGGGGAAAACTTTGTACCAAACAAACACTGAGATATTTCTTAAAATATATTTTGTGTTCCACAGATGAAAGCAAGTCAAACTACACGATGTGAGGTTGAGTAAATGAGTAAATTTTCATTTTTGTGTGAACTATACCTTTAAGATCAACCAACAGCATGGAACAAAGAAATAAAAAGAGCCACATTTCATTTTTAAAATAACAAAAAACTGAATATTTCTTGAACTAACGTCAACTTTCTTGCCATCAAAAGTGGATGTAAGGAAACAAGAAAGTGTCCTCCGGATGTCCTAATGTTTCAGTGTGTGTATCAGTTAAAATGTCACAAGAGAACATTATGCACCACCCAGGGGTAGTACGCTCAGTTCCCCTCTGTCAGACCACATTCACCCACCCGGCTCGGACGGCCTCTAAATGCTAGTCTGCCGCAAAATACCTCTATTTATTTGATGCTGTCCAACACCGGAAGCAAACAACGTTTTCCTTGTCAACAATTCAGAGCACCTAGTCAGCCTGTCACGCTCCAGAGTGCATCCTTTGGCTATGGCTATACTGACAGCCGCTCACTCTGTCTGGAAAAACTCAAGCTCTTTATAAAAGTGCACACTAGAGTGCTCAAACACATACAGGAGTGCGATAGATGGGTCTAAAGAACATCCCCTTATCCTTGCGAAACAAAAAACAGCCAATGAAATGATGCAGTTTTCATTATTCAACTTGTGATGTTAGTTATTGGTGTTTTTTATGGCTCCGGGGTTTTGAATTCCTTTTCTCACTTTTTCCACATTTTTGACTTCCTCTGTGACTGTTTCAACCCTGGGGGATGAAATATAGGATGCCAGTGGAGCAACATTTGTGTTTGCTGCTGTTTTCCTGTGTAGAGGGTTTTCTATAGGACTGATTTCACATATATAGATTTCTATGTGCTAACAAATCTTAATTATAGTTATATTCTGTTGGCTGCTTTTTTGTGTTTACTGCTCCAAGTTAAAAACAGATATTTATAGAAATCAAACAGGATTATGTGTTCCTGAATGCATGTTTTGCGGTTAAGCTGTATATGAGCCAGCTCCTGTGTGGGGTGTGTGTGTTGCAGCAGAAACCGGATTACTGATGTGTATGTAGATGAATCCAGCAGTGAGGATTCTGGGAAGCAGAGCAGCAGGTGTCCTCCTGTACGAGCACGGTTCTCTCGCCTCCGTTGTTTGTAATTTGGAAATAAAAGTACTTCACCTTACACTCATAGATGCACAATTTATCAGTGAAAACAGCTAAAATTAAACTTTAGTAGAAAATACAGTCTGTGTCACATATGAAAGCGTATATACAACTTAACATTTAATGAATTGGGGTTCAATGGTGGCTAGTAATTATAATGACTTTTGTAAATTTTATTAATGACATTGTTACAGTGATTGTATTTGTAGTAGTGACAAACCACATGTAACCATGTGTCCCCTCCAGTAATGTATAGAAACTTGCAAATTCCTCTGTAGAAGACTAGTGGAACAAATTGTATTTTCTTTAAATAAATTCAATTACAATAAACATTTTCTGAGGGATAATAAATATCCTCAGCATCTGTTCTACACTATAAAGGGGACATTAACATTAATATAAGATTACAATTAATAACTGAGCCCACACTTAATTTCAGTTACTTTTTAAATATAAAAATCACTATATATATATATAAAAAAAAAAAAAAAACACTATGCAAACATGTAAATTAAACATAATACAATTTGTATTTGTTGTTGAAATATCATTTACTCTGTGGCTGTCATAAAAAAAAAAAAAAAAAAAGTTTAAACATCAAAAAATTTACATAACTAACAGGTAAAGTAAATTTATAAAAGTAGTATACACTATCAGAAATAAAGGTACAAAATACCTTTTCAAAAGGTACACTTTTGTACCTATTGGATTCAAATATGTACACTTTAAGTAATAATATGTACCTTTTAAGGTACCAAAATGGACCCTTTAGGTACAAACATGTACCTTTTGAAAAGGTACTGCCCCAGTGACAGCTTTAGTACTTTTATTTCTGAGAGTGTAGTCTAATATTTCATGAAAAACTGTATTCCAAACATTTTCGGTACGAATGCGTGTACCGTTATACCCCTACTGTATATAAAAATAAATGATGTCTATTGAACATCCCCATTTGGCTTCCTAAGTAAATGTGTGTGTGTGTATGTGTGAGTGCGAGAGAAAGAGAGTAAGCTTTGGTGTGTCAACACCTGCCAAGTGCTAGACCGGTGAATCAGCCCTTCCTTATGTGGCACTAAACCTCAAACACTTCGCAAGATGAATGAGGTTACAAAGTTAAAGGTTGGCATTGTGTCTGAGTGAATAAGAATTAATTTTTTTTTTTTTTAACCTGTCCTCTTTTTTTCCCTCTCTAAACGTTGCTAGGCAAGTAGAACTACACTTAGGTGAGAATATATTTGTTGGTGGAAAGCAGCGTATGCTCCATTAGGCCTACTGGATTGTTGTCAAGGTCCATAATACATTTTTGCCTCCACTTTGCCTTGCCTGTGGGTCATTTAAAAGACTGCTGAAGCGTTGTCTTTTATCATACTGCTAGACATAGCAGTATTTGGAAGGGATATAACTTTTGCAGATTGTAAAGTGTCTGTCTCTAATGTACAACCAAGTTTAGTGCCAGTGATCATGTCCTGCACAGCTCTGCTACTCTATTTACGAGGAGCCTAAAGTTTTCACGCGTCTGTGGATCACTCTAATGTGCCTGTATCATTTTTACAGAGTGGGATGTTGATGATACCTTGTTGTTAAAGAATTTAATCCTTACTGGTTATACAAATGCAAGCCCTCTTTGCTAGTTTGTCTGTTTGAGTGATTTCCAATACCTGCCCATGGAATGAAGCTATCTTGTTCTCTGCAAGTCCATTATCACTGTAACTGTTGATGGAGATGAATAGAGACAGCACTGTTCAGTGCTATATGCAGCAGGAGCATTTTCTCTGAGGTGACAAGGATAGCAGTAGCTCCAAAACAATTTGGTAGAGAAAATAATTGACAGGACGAAGACAAAACAAATAGAGATATGAGAAATGTTGGTCTTGTCAAGTCAAGACAAGTCTTGTCAGTCATCTTTTCTTACTCTTTTCATGTAAAAAGTGAAATTTGGCTGTGATGCTCCTTTTGTTTTGGAGCAGATACTTTCACTTCATAATTGTAATGTCCATTGTCCAACTTAAATAAATAGATTTTTATTGATTTTAATGTGCTGTATTGTCCTGTGCAATACTCTGCCACAGATTAGATTATTCTAAATTTTAAATACACATATTAAACCTCTGTTTTAGAAATTACACTTAAAGTGTCAAGGGAAAAAAAAAACATCTGAAGAAAGATAATCAAAGCAACAGTCCTGCCAATACAATACATAAGTGAACTGAAGAAAAACACTTTCAATTGCAATGGAAGTGTTTTTATACCAAGAGAGATACAGTAAGAATAACCTGAACTGCCAATATGTTAAAATAGCAATAAAAATAAATAGAGAATTACCTACTCCTAAAAGGTGAGAGCACATCTCTGATGCTTGTTGTTCCTGTTTATTTCTAGTCATTCTTATAGACATAAGGTACAGCAGGTGTTAAATAAATCATTATTCAATGTTTTAATTATCAGGGCTTTTGTGATCTTGTGATACCATGCAGTATGCATTCTATTCTGATTGTCTTGACAGATGGAGGTGTGTGAAAATCTCGATTTATATAAAAATGTGTGAGAACAATATTACTGTTATGTGACTTTGCTAATATATTGTAAAAGTACCTGTACCTGTATGTTTATGCCGGCTCAAAGTGGCTGGCTTTCTAATTAAATCATTGCTAATCGTGTCACCAAAAGTAAAAAATTAAAAAACACAAATTTGATGTGTAACAAATGAAATGTTTAATGTAACAGTAAAAATTTAATTCAGGGTTGATGCTTTGAGTTCATTGTCACCTCTGACCGTTGCCTGTGAGGCAGTGATCGGTAACTTGGTTGTCATGGAAACAACGCTACAGGACAAGATCACATCACATTAGAAGCTCAGTCAGTAAATTTGAACATTTGTTTAAACATATATATGCACACATTTTCCCAATGAAATGCATGGTATTTCTGTAAAACGAGTACGTGATCTTTAGCAGTGTGCAGTGAATTGTCCGTTTGCCACATCATTTTGTTTTCCGATCACTAATTATAGTTTCTACATAGCAAATATGCTATAGTTTAATTTAAAAAATATTACAACTTTTATGTGAAATGAATAAAAACAGTGCTTAAATTGTAAATATAATGACAATAGCATGGCTTCCTCTGCATACTTGCATTGAAAGAAAAGCTTGTTATTTCATATCACTTAGGAATGTATGATATATCTTAGTTGAATGCAGAAATAAATATAATGTAATATTTATTCTATAACTTTACTTTGTTTGATATTTTGGTCATTATTCATTTTGAAGTCTTTGGTTTAGCCACATGCAATTGCTTGTAAGTGTTGTATTCTATGCCTATGTAGCAATGCTATGCTTAACACTAGCCAAACAAACCTAACTCTTACATTATTCAGATTTAGGTGTGCACCAAAAACAGCCTTAGTTTTATACTTTAAGAGAGTTTGCCATTGAAGAGCTTCCATTGAAGATCAATGCTGTGGCAGATCTCAGATCTTTGCTTTGTGATTTTCATATGACTGTGTTGCAGAATAATCCTGAGGCATGCTGTGGTGGGTGACAAGATAGGGTTTCCTCCAGGAGGGGTGTTTGTCTTCATTGCCTAACCCTCGTGAAGCACCCCAGCATCTCAGGCTTCGTGCTCCACCTCGAGTTCCTCTTGAGTCCTGTCCGGCCATTTGTTCTGACAGCTCCCCGTCTCGTCTTTCGCCCGTAGCGACTTCACCGCTTTCCAGGGGCATACCGTCACGCCACTCACTAAATATTTACCTCATGCTGGTTAAATATAGACAGTTCGCAAAACAGCCCATCCAAGACAGGTCCCATCAACATGCTGCTGAGAAGAATGATGGATGGCCCTGCCTGAGAATTTATGACTGTCACAAGCGAAACACGAAGGAATCGAGGAAATGACTCCTGACGGAAACAGTGTGAGATGCTACAATTTTTACCACAAATGTCTGATGTGGTCCTGAATGCCTCTTTAGTGTCATATAAATGCCAAAATGATGAGACAGGACCATGGGGCGTTTTTCACAGTGGGTGGTCTTCCTAACAAAACACATTTAACTTTGGGCCACTTTTTGTTATGCTCTCCTAAGGCAAGGCAGAAAACATATAGAACTAGACAAATTAGGAATTTATGACTCTGTCATGAGGGTCAATGACATGATGTGACATGAATTTAGTTTTTTTTACCGGTTTATCTGTTAATTTATTCAAAAAGTAATTTTAAAGTGCAATTCATGCATTCAGAAACTTGAATGCATCTTTTGAGTTTTTTATTTTTGCATTTATTTGCTCAAAAATGCAGTAACTGTTTTCTATTTGAATATATTTTCAAATGTGATTTATTCCTGTGACAGCAAAGCTGAATTTTCAGCAGCCATTACTCCAGTATTTAAGGCTGCATGATCTGTCGGAAATTATTGTAATATGCTGATATGCTGCTTAACAAACACTAATGTATTCAACAATATATTTGTAAATACTTTTCTCAAAGTTTTTTAACTTAAAAAAAAAAATAAAAATAAAAATTCCAGAAACATTTAGAAAATGTTGAATTTGTGATTTTTTTCCCTCAAAATTAAAATGTATTTTTGTTGTTTTTGTAAAATATTGGACAACTTAATTATAGTTTTATCAGTTAAATAAAAGATCAATTTCAAATCACAAATTCTAGTTTTTATTGCATTTTACAGCCAGCAATTCATACAGTTCTCTCAGCCTTTCTACATCCAGCTCTCAAATACATGGTGTTCCGATGAAAAATATAACCACTTTCCTAGTTCTTTTCAGTCGATCAATGTCAAAAAGATCCAGTTGTCAATGTGTTGTACAATTCCTGACCTTTAGATTAAACCGTGTCCCTGTGTTGGCCTTTTAGTAAAATGATTCTTAAAAGTGATATTTTAAAACTGTTCTTGAAATATCCACAAAGCATAAAGCCGTCTAGTATGGCGTTTGTTTAGATGCATCTTTTCTCTCCCATATTTCGAGACACAATGACCCACCCATCAGGAGACTCTACATTTTAAAGGTTGCATTAAAGGGCAGAGCGTACTGTTACTGGCTGGTCTTTGTGTGTTTGGGGGAGATGGGGGTTGGTATCGACAGATCCTCTAACTGATGTCTCCAAATCCTCAATGAATAATTCATTTTGTGTGCAGGGGACAAGATCCCTCGGCTGAGCTTTCATCTCCAAGACTCCAGAGTGACCTATGTCACACTCCTGTAGAGTTCATTTCTCCTCTGCTCCCAAAGTCAGCGGTGTCACCTCCACACTAAAATGTTCAGATATGACTCATCTGAAATATTTATGCCATCCAACCAGTGCGCTCCATTTGGTGATGACAATGAGTTATCGATGTTTTAAGCAGTGTAAACAGCACGCTTCCTAATGTATTAAGATTGATCCCACATTAAATGTGATGTGACAACATGACAGCTCTTCATACGCAGCTCACTAATTTTCAGCTAATTCAGCTCATTGTAAATAATAACATTTTTGCTCCTGGCTGACACTTGTTAATTATTCTAAAAGCTCTGTTTTGAATTTCATTTTCATTATTGAGAGGCAAGAGGTGAGGACTTTACGGCAGGAATTTGTAGATCATGCGATCATGGCCTGTCTAAGGTTATGTTTTATTCTCCTTGTAGTTTTTAGTCCGTACTGATTTTCGACCTTTCACGGTTGGTACACTTGTTTATTTATCTTAACAACTAGAGAGACTGATGTGTTTGACCTTTTGCTTTGATGAAATGGTATTTGTGCAGCTACAAATAAAAGCCCCTTTGGAGGTTATTGTATTTGTGTATTGTGGGATAACTGACAGCTTCTCTTTGGCCATCTTATGGATACATTTGACTTTTGCCTCTGAATTTCACCTTTGGCTAATTGGGATAATTTTTTTTTTGTTTGGGTGTAATAATGAACCTATATATAGCAGTCGTCATTTGACACAGCTTGCTGAAAACACAGCTGATTTTGACAGGGTAAAAGGGTGTTTTTTACACTACCATTGAGAAATGTTAACCAAAGTATGTTCAGTATCATCATTGAACTTTAATACTGTTAAAATAACATATGTTTTGCTGTCTTAATGGTTTTGATTTTTCTAATACATTAGATTTTTGCAATCTGCTAATTCACATTTATAAATGTGTTTGCTGCATAAAAATAGGTTGATTTTCACAGTGGTCTGAACAAAAATAGTATATGGGCTTATTGCATATTGATTTTCTGTCAGCAGGTGGCACTTTCAGAACAGTAGAAAAAGAATGGTTTCCCTAGTAATAGCAATACACAAAGCAGTGCAGCCCTTGTATTTATTTAATTAAATTAGCCTTTTGAAGTATTTTGGCACATTAAGCCATACAGCAATTCATGTCTTTTTGACCCCAAATATAAGACCTCTTGAAATCATAAGACTTTCTTGCTCTATTTAAGATTTGTATGGATACAACTAAATATAAGACATTAAAAGGACTTAGAGAACCCATGTGTCACCATATTTGTAGTCTGTATGCATTGATTATTGTTTTGATTTTAAAGTCTGCGTGAAATCAAAATTGACTATATTTATTTTGTTAGCTCACATTGCTATTGTGGTGAACAATTCATCTGTGCAAGTCAGTCTACACACACACACACACACACACACACACACAGAAAAAACGATAACAAAAAACAAGTGACACGGTCTAGTTACCTCATTAAATATTCTGTTTCTCTCTGAAGTATGCCACAAAATGGAAGCAAAATCGCTCGCAAACTTCCGGCTCATGCAGACTTCAATGTATGAGTGAATGAAGTCTTAAATTTTCATATGCTCATAATACAAAGTATCATTTCAGGATACTCAGAACGCACCAGTTCAGCTGTAAGGTGTCATTTAGTGGTTCTTTGGCTGGGTTAACTTTGCTGTTCCTTGTTTATTTTCCGAAAATATATGTGGTGTTAGATGTTGCACTGCCATCTATTGATGTGGTTTGGTTTAATGTAAATGATAATGCTACTAGTGAGTATTAGAGAGTGGTCTACACAAATAATTCCCTAACCAGTTCAACAAAAAAAGGAGTAAAAAATATTTACACCTTGTGCACATTGTACAGATGTTTACACTTGTTTTTGTTTTGTGCATTTAAAGCTGTATTCAGGTACTAATTCTCTCATTGTTTCTGCTTGTAAAGCATGGTAATAAGTATGTACCAGTGTCTACATTTTAATCTTCACCTCTCCAGACTTTGCTTCTAGTGTTTCTAAAGAGATAGCAGCCACAGTTTATGAGGATTCACCTTAGTTTTTAGTTAACCACTGCAGGTCACGTCATTTCAACACGGAGAAATACATTCTGATGGGGGTGACCTGCACCATATATAATTAAAAAACTTTTTATATGAAACTTGTCAGTGCAGTCTTCATCTCTTGTGAGTGAACACTATTCAGATGACTGCTTACAAAAATGCAATTAATTTCTTAATATGTTACATTACGGAAAAAGTCACATTGACTTTTTAATGTCTTTAAAATATTGTTCCTTTTCAGGAACTCAAACTGCGTCCTAAAACGCTATGGGAACGCCTCTGGCGTGACACGCTCTGAAACTGCTATGAAAACCGTCAAACGAAGTGCCGATACGTCACCCTCGGGTGACGTCACCGACCAGGAAGTATAAGAGCACGTGCGAGGCAGTGCACGCCAGCCTCTTTCATTCAGCAAGCGCGCTCTCTATGAACAAGACTGTTGAACTCTCTGTATTACAGAATTTCTAGTTTAAAAAGTTAAAAGTGCATTATGTCTGCAAACAAGAAAAACTTTAGACAATGTGCTTCTCCATGTGGCAGGTTTCTCACTCCCAAAGATAATCATGCTTTGTGTGTGGTGTGTTTGGGTGAGCAGCATGCGGCAGCCGCCCTCGAGGGTGGCGACTGCCCGCATTGCATGCAGCTTTCACTGGCCACGCTCCGCTCACGAAGGGCGCTCTTTGAGGAGGGCGCCTT
>JAUMHE010000056.1:7599670-7618840 GCA_032359235.1 Enteromius mattozi
GCGTTCCCATAGCGTTTTAGGACGCAGTTCTCGTTCCTTCAAGGAACTGGGGTTATATTCATAACCCTGAGACGTTTTTTATGATGCGCAGAACAAAGTCATATTGGTTTGGAACGTCTTATTGGTGAGTACATGACAGAATTTTCATTTTTGAGTGAACTGTACCTTTAATTGAAAATTAGTTTCTGAAAAACCTTAATGTTGAGCCTTGGTTTTTCAATATGTCCTCTATTTGAATGCAAATGAAATCACTGATATGCAATGATATGTTATTCAGAAATGCATCCATGTCAGAGATGCTAAAACACGTTGCAGATTAAGATATTAAGATATTAAAGAGTCTAATTAGCTGTATTTTCTCCTGGATTTTCACCTCTATACGTGCTTCGCTGTAGTTACGCTCGAGCGCTTTGCTCATTCCATGCTTGAGGAGCTCCACTCATGCAGGTGTGAGTAACAGAGACTTGCACATTCACTGCCGGCCAGTGTCTCATCTGGGATTCGATTCATGCGTCTTTGTGATAATCTCATTATATCTCCTCTCGGAGCATGATGGGTAATGTAATGTGGCAGACACAATCACAGACAGGGGGTGTACATCGAAGCCTAATCCTCCCCGCCCCACCGGCACCACTTTCCGCCTCCTTGGGAAATTGTAATCAAACTTTTGCCGCTCCCTGATTTTACTGCCGAATTGTCACAGCTGCACAATATATGTCCTTCTTTTGAACCAACAGCATAAATACTAATCATTGTCGTCACTTTCCTAATTGCTATTCACAGAAAAACACTGGGGAGGGGGGTATTTACGGTCGGTCTGAACATGGCAAGGAGGCAATTATCAAACAGGACGCCGTCTAAAGGGGCAGTGAACCATACACAATGCAAAGGTCGATTTAGTGCAGTGTGAAGTCTCGTTTTCGAGGCCGCTGCACAATAACTCATAAATAGGGCTCTGGGGGAGTATTGTCAGGCTTCAGTCAGACCCCAGGCCACTTGTCAATCTGATAGAGTCTCTCCATGTGCCCACTTGGAGGTGAGGGTGTGATGAATGCTGGGTGTCGGTGCTGTAAAGTTTTATGTGGCGACTCTGATAATGTGATAATGGAGTGGCTGTCACTTATGAGGGTGACACAACGCTTAGTGTAGCACGAGGGCTGACAGTTGTGAGGAGATATCAGTCATAGTGTGAAGGCAAGAGACATCAGGGTCTCGTTCATAAGATCCTCTGTGGACAGCTGCCTTTGTAATAATAAAAATTAGCATTATTTTATATATTTACTACACTGAAAATCATTAGAAAATAGATATTAAAATGATTTTATTTAACCTGACTTGTAATAAATAAATATATATATATATATATATATATATATAATTTTTATTTATTTATTTTTTTTTATATCAGCTACTTGATCCTGCCTTTAATCATACACATATTTTTTTTTAAATGAAGAAATAAAATATTAATGTGAATTAAAAAAGGTAAATACTTTAAATAACTGTGTACTACGATACAGTCCAACCACCGTGCACAGGTTAACATTTTTTTTTTTTAACACTATTTTAAAAATGGACACCCTAAAAATTTCTGTTTCTCAAATTTGGACTATAACAAGTATATATTTGCACCAAACAACCCTGAAAAGGCCACAGTTTCAGTTAACAGCACCCAATTACAGGGGAAAATGTGCTTTTCGTTTTTTTGGAACAGCGCATGGGCTTTGGGAGTGGTTGAGGATATAAGACATTAGAGATATTAAACCATGATAAAGCTCCTAAATCTGCCATTTTGATCAGCAGCGCATAAGAGAATGGGAGGTGTGAGCAGCATCTGTTCTTAATCAAAAGCTCGCCGGGCTCGCCTGAATGAAATGGCATTACGTAGGCTGCATGATAATGCCGCTGTCCTCTCTCAGCATGGACCGGCTCTCAATCAATAACCACCGCTGCAGTGAGGCATAAGCCCCGTATTCTCTATGCATTGATTCTTAATGGATTATCATTGGTGATAGTTTACTGCTGGGGATTTAGTGTTTACTCCAGTAACATGTCTTGTTTCCCTCACATTTTTTCCCGTACTCTTTTCGTCTCTCCTGTCTGTCGGTTTTACTCTCTGCTGCTCAGCTGTTTGTGTTTAAAAGGTTGCCGTCCTCCTGGGACGACACTATTCCTGTGCATCAGATTTCTCTTCTAAACTGTCTTTCTTTAGCGATCACTGGGGAACCTGGAATTTATCTCTGAGAGACAGAGAGGAAAAGAGAATGAGGAACTTGGCACCAGAGAGAAAAAGAGAAACGAGCCATTTCAAACTCTAGTAAGCTGCTTTCCTGCCTGCTGCCTACATAGGCAGCTGTCTTCTAAGGGAGTGTTATAACAATCGTGAAACCTTATAAATGGTGGTTTTGGAATGCTCTATTTGGGTCAGAACCCTCCTAAACAGCAGGCATCTGATTTTAACAAGATACTATCATGTACTCTATTAAATGGATAGAAAAGGTAGTAAGGACATATATCATAGTAAAGAAAAATATCTTAATTAGTGTTCTGAAGATGAACATAGGTCTTACAGGTTTGGAACAACACTAGGGTGAGTAATCAATCACAGTTTTTAGGTGAACTAACTCTTTAAGCATTTAAAATACAAAACACAAATACAAGAAAAACTATAATAAATACTCTGAGTTGTTTTATTGATACTTTTTCAGCATTAAATGAACTTAAAGAAAGTTTATAAATGGCATTTCTTTGTCAGCTGTCTTGAAGTTACTTTTTCACTCAACTTTGCACAATGCAGTCTGGGTTTTGCTACAAAGGGTTCTTGCAGTACTATGGTCAAAATGAAATGTATCATAGCAGGCAGCATAATCTCACAATTTATTTTGACGTTAGTATGTTGCTAAACTGTAACCATAAAAAGCAGAAAAATATTGAGTAAAATGACTCATTTTAATTAGAGCTGTTTTTAATTGATATTTTTCAGCACTGAATACAATTGATTTTCAGGTTAGCATAATTATTATGCTTATTAGGGCTGTCACAATGTTCACTACCTTATTTTTGTGGGCAGGTTAAATAACGGTACTTTTTTTTTTTTTTGAAAGAAAAAATTAATCACAATCAAAATTTTAGTGTAGGGAAGCAGGGGGATTTTGTACCTATAACTGTACAGAAGCATACAAGTAGGATCAGTAGACTGGGCTGTTTAATACTGGCAAAGTACATTTTTTAATTGCGGGTAAATTCTCTTGCTTTCGTCTTTTATCTCTTCTGACATGATTTTGTGTAGCAGAGGTAGTTATTCACTGCATTGTCTTCCCGCTCTTTTTTTTTTTTCTGTTTTATGATTGGTTGCAACCAGCGTTTGTCAACCAAGTAGGTACTGGTGTTAAATTATTTACAGTTTAATTTTTTTATATATATATTTTTTATTTTGTATATTTTTTATACACATTTTGTGACAAATCTATGTTCCCACCTTTTGGAATATTCTTTGCATCTGGCATCTTATCTTCATAACAGAGCTGTAGAGATGGAGGAGGAGAGAAGAGAGGTTAAAATTGTGACGCTTCAGACTGATCGTAAGCCAGTGAGGTGTTTTCTCTGGGCTTTTCAGCATCCCCATTGCCCTTTTGTGCCCATCATTTCTTGCTAACATTCTCTCATTTGCCTCAATTCTTGTCCCTCAGTCAGCTATTACAATAGTAATTATGGTCGACAGCTATTTTTTTGTTCCTTTTGTTGATGTGCAAGAACGTTGGTTTGCCCTTTGCTGTGAGAACATGAAATGGCGAGGAAAGTGCGGAGCAAGCAGTAATGGGCCGTACATGTTTTTTCCGCTATTTCCTTTCGTAAGGGGCTGGAGAAAAGCATATTATTTCCAGGCCATTAGCAGGCACTTGTAGCTGTTCTTTGCTCTATAAAGTATTAATGCAGGTGAAGCCGCACACTGATGGAGCAGAGAGCCTTGGATTTGCAGCACGAGTCAGCTTTAGCGTAGACGCACTCCTAGACTTGAGCACCTGGATTTTTATTTCTCTAAATCTGCTGGTGGGAAAATACAGTACAGTTGGTCTGTGTTACTAAACTAAATCCAACATAGGCTCATTGGGAAAACAAAGCCTCTACCTACATTTTTGAAAAGCAAAAAATGTACCTGTCACGAGCCGTGCCTCCTTGGCTCTCTCCGGAACGCAGCAGCAGGAACCATTACCGGAGTTTTAACGTTCCTACCCGGACTCAGTTCACCCACGTACCTTGGCCGCTTCCGCCGCCAGGCGTTGGCCATTTCGAGGCCTATATAAACAGTGACTGGACGCTAGCTTATCGCGAAGTCTTGATTTGCCCTGCAGTCATTTCTGAGCGTTTTTCCTGTTGGTTATTCTGGTTTCATTTGGATTGTTTATTGGATTGTGATTCTCGCCGCCTGCCCCGACTATTCTGCCTGGTTTACCGTTTACGATTACTGTCTGTCTCTACTACTACTGTTTGCCTGTTATCTGACCATTGCCTGCTTGACCACGATTTAAGTACGCTGCTCATGGATCCAAACGTCCCGAGTGATACATCACAGTACCTATACAGTTCACAGCAGTTTTCAGTTGAATAAAACACCAACGGCATTTATCTCTTTTCAAACAAATTGTAATTACATATTTGATTAATAATGGTTTATGGTTTTCTGTGTGTTCCCTTGCACAATTCTATATTATGAATAGTGGTGCAACTGATCACAAAACTCACAGTTTGGATCATACTATGGATTTTGGGTCATGAATTTTTCTTATCAGCAAAAAAAAAAGTTTGCTTTTCATTTATTACTAAAAAGCTTACTTTAAGGATTTCTATACCCCAGCAAAAACTACTAGCTTAACCACGAACGTCAGTAATAATAACTGGGAAAAACAAATCACTTTTTTATAGCAGTAAGTTTCAAATGTGAACCATACGTCAGATTGGTTTCTTCTTTAAATAAAGTAAAAATATGCATAGTATTATGATGCTATACTAAAGCTAAACTTAAAACAATGCAAAAACCCTTAAGATGACACGTAGAAAGAAAAGAACACAGCTTAAGCACACAGAATAACATAAGTGGATTTTGAATGATTAATTGCCATTTGCACCATTATGTAATTGTGCCATCCGTGATTGTATTTGTGTTTAGAAATTTGACTAATTGTGCAGCCCTACTTTTAGTTTAAAACAACCTATACAGCAGAATAAACAGTTTCCAGATTCATGTTAAATCTGAAAGCACACAGTGCCCACATTTCACTTTGAAAGTGTTGTGAAATGTGCAAGGAGGAACATAAGAGCATTTTTTTTAGAAAGAAACATAAGGCATATTTTCCCAATGAGCCTAAACTGACTAAACTGAAGCTGAAAGTTGAGACCAGGTTATAATAATAGGGGCACTAATCAGTGAAAATGGCCAATCAAGCATAACTTGGCTGTGACAGTGTTTACACTTTCTGGTGCTGTTGCCACTACATTTTTTTGCCAGTTCTCTGAGAAATGTGAAAGAGAAAAATATCTGTCCTTCTCACATTATTACAGAGGTTTGCTTACAGCCTGAAAAACAATGTCACAACAGAAACGTTTTGTTTTGGCTACGGAAAAAGTCTAATATCACTCAGAAAGTTGTCTGGTAAAGATAAGTACATGGCAGTTTTGTCCAGGCTAATTGCTGGAACGCTTCTTTACTGAGCCCATTGATAACAAGTAGGGGTTTTATGTCAACACTGGGTTCATGGTATGTTGCTTCCTCTATATTTCTGACTGCAAAATCAATCTCAAGTCTCAGATAACTAAAAACTGTTGATTGGTGTAATTATCATTCTTTGCCCTTGGTGAAATTCAGACACTTTGAATATGCCAAAGTGACAGAAATCCGTTTTGCATGTTTTGAGAAAGATCCTTAATTGTGTTTGTTTCTTTGTATGGCAAATAATTTGAAACTCATTCAAGGACATGTTATTTTCTTATTCTCGCCAGTTCAAGCAACCAAAGGGGAAAGGTAAAGAATCTATTCACTGAAAAAAAGTTTGAAGTGGAATGTGAATTAGAGCTGAATAACCCCCATGTTGACTTTTCTGTCAAGACTTTTTCCAAATTCAGATGACCTTAACTTCTTTATCCAGCCCTGTGGTCACTTGATATTGAATTTAAGAACGTTCTGTGCTTTTCCTCATCTCTGGACTATACATGCAGTTACCTCAGTGCATCGTGTGTGAGAAGGTAACCTGTAGCTGGAATATGAATTTGGTGTGATAACGCATGCTGAAGAATCAATATCACAGTTTGTGTGCACTGAAGGTTTATTTTCTCATGTAGTTTAGTGCAATTGTGTCCTATTCTTCTCTATTATTGCCTTATTTCTGTGTTGGATGTCATAATTGTTTGCAGCCATGGTTAGGATTGTGTGTTATTTATGACTGAATGGAGGATAATTGGCGATGGAGCTTAGTGCTGTAGTGGTACAGTTCATTGATTCCACATCATGGTCGACCTGCGTCTGCCACCATCTACCAGCCAATGAATGATGAGCAGGTCAGCTACTGTAATTCTCATTCGCTGAGGCTTGTCATTTCCATCATGCTTGCTGGCTTGATTGAAGTTCAGGCTTCTTGTGCTAATTAAAACCACTTTGTCATATAGACAGCTTTGCCATACAGACAGGTTGTTCTATTATGTATTTTTATCTTTATGTATTTCATTGCTTAAAGGATCAGATGAATCAAAAGTCCTTGATTAATTCATACAGACAAATAATTATGGAAGCCTGTTTCCACCTCTATAAAAGTTACTTTATTGTGTTTTTTGATACATAATTGAATTGAATTGAGTTGAATTTATTATTTTGAAGTATTTTTGTTTATTATTAAATACTTTGCATGCAAAATAATTTTTCAATTATTTAAAAATTATTTTATAGTTGTAAAAAAGGTACTGATAAATGTGTTTTTTCAGTTTTTTATAATTTTCTAATGATGCCTGAATCATTAAAATATAGTTTAACCAGAGAGGTCTATAATACTTAATACCCATTTAGCATTCTGGTTATATCGATAAGTTGTATGATATTTAGTTAGAGACCCTTCTGTTTTGCATCATGATCCATATGTTGAATCACTTCTGTGGAGGGGTGTTTCTGGTGAGTTTGTCCCTCCAGGGCAATTGTACATCATTCTACAATCTAGTTTACGACGGAGGGATTCATATCTCAGTTTTCACAAGAATCATACAGATAACTCATGTCAGCCTTCCTCAGCTCTCCGTGTGAGCGAAGTGCAGGCACAGCACATTAACCATATTTACTGCTGACAATTTCCAAAGGAAATTGCCTCTGCAAAGGGAAAAGGGCATTTAGAAAATCCAAACTCTAGATTTCAATCAAGATACGTCAGTTTAAAATATTCTTTCCCTATGTACATGCTGTTGTCTTTGTTTCTGTCTGTGAACTGTGACACTTTACAGGATATTTTATTATGTGGACAAAGACGCAAATTGCTTGCCGTCATATGTGGATTTGGGAAGAATAATAGGTTTTTAATGTGAAAAGCAAATGGGAAGCCCTTTTTTTTCTACGTGCAGGCCATCTGTCACCATGGAGAAAACAATCTTGCCAGACCATGTTACATTAAACAAGATCATGTTACATCATGAAGCACTTTTTGTTCTGATGTGAGAGAAAATTGGAGGACTAATTAGAGTCCCTTCAAAGAAACAGATCAGAACCTAATTTGTTTCAGTGCTTAGTGACACTTTCCATGGGTTTTTTGAACACCCAGTTTTAAATCCTCTGAGCGCTGATTACATTGCTGTTTTGAGTGTTCCTCTCCATCATGCACCATTCCTTCCTTGCATGTATGCGCTCATTCTTCAGATCTTTTGCCAGTCCTCATCTTAAAGATAAGCCTTCCAGCTCAAGTTGTTAGTCTGACTTTTAGCTTCACTTCTCGCTTTCATTTAAATGAGCAATATTCTACACTTTTTATTTGTTTTCTTAATGTCCATTTATGATGTTAGGCAAGGTTTATTGCACATATTTTGTTACAATTATCCAGCCTTAAACATGCTGTTTTGACTACTCTTACTCTTAAATCTTTTGCATGAGGTTTCATGCTGCTAAAACCATCCTCTTTTAATTATTATTATTATTATTACTACCATGTTTCTTAAATGAAAAGAAAAAACGACATTTAATGAGGAAATAAATGCAGTTTTATTTCAACAGTTTTGTCAGTTTTATTAGGTTTCATACCACACAGAATTCAGAATATATTTTCTGAGCCAAATCACGCTGAAACCTTCCACACTGCTTCTCATGTGTACAAAAATACCTAATTGCAAATTGTGTAAAATTACATATTTTATTTAAAAATTTTAAAAACCCTTTTAGAGGAATGTCTTTCAGTTCGAACAAAACAACACAATTACTAATAAAATAACATATTTGAATATCAAATTCATCCTCTAGTAGTTTTTAATGATATATATCACCTTTAAAGGCCAGTGCTGGGCTTTAACCTCTGATTGGTTTGGACATCAGAGGAAGTGACTCTTACCCGGTTCTTGACCACTGACCTACACCGACACATCAGAGATGGAGTAAGGGGATAAACGGCAGCCATGCTCTGTCAAAAGTGGGTGGTGGAATTCTGCTGAGGTGGCCGAAGTTCTTGGTGCAATTGATTAAACAATATTTCTCCCTGCTCGATGTGAAGGGAAGGAAATATATTTGCTCTTTCAGTGTGAGCCGAACGCCCCCGTGCCTCACTTGGGGTATAAAATCATGTGTTATTTTAATTTACAAGACCAAGCTCATTTCTCTCTCTCTCGTTCTCTTAAGCATCAAGCATGCTTGTGGAAATCCTAGAATTAAAATGACATGCAATTAGATGGATTTCAAGTTCATGTATTTGTCATGTACCATTTCCTTAATTAGTCTGTGAGAGACTGATGTTCACTAGACAGCACAGGAGCTGGTGTGAAGAAAAACACAATATGAAAGTAAATTGCTCATTGTACTTTTTTTTTTTTTTGTACATGCAAGCAATCAAGTGAGGATTCCTTTCTGCACTCAAAGAGAGAAATGGAGAGAAAAATGTCAGATTTACAGCGCCGTCTCGGACCCTCTCACATTCCTGGATAAATTGCTGTGCATGACACAATGTTGAATCTCGCTCTCATCTGTTTCTCTGCATAGGGCGCTGGAATTTAATAAGTCCACATTATTAAAGCTCTGGTGCTGGGATATATTTCACTATTTTTATCAAGTACACTTTTATTTGGTTGTGAAATGCATTGAGCTGTGGCACTGGATAGGCTCACCCCTGCACAACCTATTGAGCTATTGGTTTTTATGCGGTTATGAATTGCAGAGAGGCATGGAAAAAAATGAGCCTTAGACTCAATGAGCTGTTGCATCTTGAGATTGATAAATATCAATCGTTTTTAATATACTTATATTTGGTTGTATACCATAATATCAGGTATTGTTCTAAAAGGTACATTTGAACACTAATGCTATAGTATCTATGCCACTACTGCTGAAAAAAAACCCTGCTTAAACCTAAGCTAATTTGCTGGTCTTAGCCAATTTTAGCTAGCCATAGTCCATAATGATATATAACTGAAAGTCAGCTTGAACATGCTGAGGCTTCCTAGTATTCCCTGGACCCCTGGTTGAGAAACTGACCATTCTGATCTGATTCTGATAATTAAAAAAAAACTAATCTTTCACTTGACGAGTGTGCACCTGTCCTTTTTAAACATTTTATCCCCCTTTAAAAAACAATGACAATGCCACTACACATGACTGTGTTGAGTAACTGCTGAACATAAATATAGATCTTTGTAACATTGGTAAGTTAGCTAAAATGATAAAGCCAAATTAGACGGTTATTGCTGACCTCAGTTGCCCCATTCGTTACACAAAATATATCTCTTGACTTATATTTGAGGGCAAAAGCTAGAAATAAGATGTGAATAAAATTTTATTGCAGTTTATATCATGATATAGTAATTTTTTTTATTTTATCTACAAGCAACAAACTTTGTGGTCAAATACAGTAAAGCAGACACAAATTAAATAAACAGTGTTTTAGGTAAAGTAGGTCTATATAGAACTCAAGCAAGAGATAATACAGAAATTGAATTAAGTAATAAAAATGTCAAAATATAGTCTTAACTCTGTGAATTAAATATGCATTGATCCTTATTAAAGCTACTGAAGTTGATAAAGATCAGTGAGTGATTTTTATAATTTTGTTTTGTTGTTTAATTTTTGTCCTATTGCCTGTATCTAGTTAATCAGTCACTTAAATTAAAAGCTACACCCATCCAATATTCATTTCTTTCTCAGCTGTTTATGTTTACGTAAGTCAACATAGAAGTCACGAGAATTCACAATCGCAAGCTGTCTGTGATAGAGGCAGCTTTCCGTGCATGTGCTTCAGGTGTGATTGCCTTCGAGTACCTGATTTTAACATTAATGCCTTATTTTCTCATTCATGCATGCTTATTATTCACTCTTAAATTGTCAGTAAGTTCAAGCAGTGTGTGCTGCTTGGATATATAAAGTTTGGCAAAGCTAGTGTGAATGCAGGGACACACTGTCCCGCTGTCACACATTGATGCAACAGAAATATGGCTCTTACTTTTCAGTTTCAAAAAAATTTCAAACACAACCTGTTGAAAAAAAAAAAAAAAAGAAGCATATTAAAGGGTGACTCCACCCCAAAATTAAAACTTTGCCATTAATCACTTACCCCCATTTTGTTCCAAACCTGTAAGAGCTTTGTTCATCTTTGGAACATAATTTAGGAACATAACTTAGGAAACCAGGAGGCTTGTGACTGTCGGACTGCCAAGTAATAAACACTGTCTAGGTCCAAAAAAAGTAAAAAGGACATTGTCAGAATAGTCAATCTGCCATCAGTGGTTCAACATAACACTATGAAGCGATGAGAATACTTTTTGTATGGAAAGAAGACAAAAATAACTACTTTATTCAACAAATTTGGCACCGTAACATCACCGCAGCACCATTTTGGAAAATATTGCTGCAAGCAAATAGATTATGCTGTTCTGTGTCAGTCGTGACACAAAGATGCGCTTTTCCGTCAAAGTGTAAATACACATAGAAGCACATATGGCTTTGCTATGACATGGGGGTAAGTGATTAATGACAAAATCTTTCATTTTGGGGTGGAGTAACCCTTTAAACCAGCCACTTCTCAGTGGGCCCACCAGATGAACAGCAGCTTGATCAGACCGGGATATTATTTAGACCAGCTGAAGACCAACTAGACAGACTGGGAGACAAGCAAACCACCTTTGGCTAGTTTAAGCGAGGCTTTTCCACATGGATGTTGTACAGTATGTATTAAATAATCTATGTTGTATGTGTGTGCTGTAATCCTAATGTGTTCAATGTATGATTCTACATATACTTTGTTTTAAGTGTGCTCACAGGGATTTGCAGGGCTCTATCGTACCACCCACACACAGATCTGTAAAAGCCTGCCCCATATTACACTCCTGCTGACCCACTTAAGGTGTTTAACAAACTGTGGACCTCATTGCTATTGCTGTTTGCAGTGATTTTCACAAGCCATCTGGACCTCTGAAAGAAAAAGTCAGTTTACAACTTGATTGCAGGGGACTCTGATGTCCTGAAGATGACCCTTACACAAAAGACATGTGAATGACAGAAAAAGATCCAGCCCCGTGATTACTGCCATCTTGAGGTATCCATGCCTGTGGCACACCTAGCAAACACATCTGCGAAAAGCACTTGGTGAAGTGGAATATATTTAAATCAAAGGAATATTGAACAGGACGTATCCTTTGGAGTGTTTCCTTTAAATATGTATTTTTCATTCAGTCCACATAATGAAAACAGTTCAGCGATGTGATTTGGTCAAATATATTTGGATGAAAGGTGGAAAGTTCTTTCTTCTCTGTTAAAAGGTAGAACTCATTCTACACTAGTTTAAGTCTTGAAAATATATTGGGCTGAATGAGACTGTGTTGCATTTGAAGCATCTGCCTTCTCTCTTTCAGGGCAGGTTTCATTCTCTGAATCTAAGAGATCGATTTCAAAGCAAAGCTATGAAAATGCTAATGCCGTGAAACCTACAGGAGATGAATCCTTAAAATTGTTCCAATAATACCATCAGCTAAATCGAAGACAAATAGAAAATAAAACGTAGACTTAACTATGTTAAGTCGACATGTGATTTGACTTAATGCCACAACTCCGGTTGCTCAGCTCAAAATGAAATGAAATGAAACTTGATTTAAACGTTGCACTAGGTCCAAGGTCCTCTTGAAATAATGCAACAGGGGAATTATTTATTATTTTTTTGAAAGAGTGGGTTGTGAATTTGAGCACCTATGCTCCTGAAGCTGCATATCCTGTGGATGTGTCTTTGCAGAAGCTTTCATCATCATTACTGTGCAAAATAAATGCCTTATTTTCTTGGAATTAAGATGTTTAAGGTTAATTGTATTTTATTTAATCTCTAGTTATGAGTTGAAGACAAAACAATGGCCTGTTGTATCAACAAACACTGAAAATGTGCGCAATCTAGAAACTGCATTGTAGTTAATTAATAATATAATACTACAGTTATTTACTCTAATTAGTTACATAAATCAATATTTGCTGTAAATTACCCTCTGTGGAGATAATCTAAATGTATGCACATCAGGAAAAGAAGGCATTTATTTATTGTGGCAAAAGAAAGTACTGAGTAGACCCTAAAAATAGAAGTCAAAAGTCAACAGTAAAAGTCAATTTAGAAGTCAGTGTTTTATTATTGTTATTATTTATTTAAAAACGTTTTAATTAATGATCTTATTGTCAGCCCTAATAATGATTTTAACAAGATGCTCCCTTGCTTTACCCATCAGGAAATAGGATTTCTCCATTTCAGTGATCAAACTAAGTCTGTGTCACTAGCTTTCTAGTAAATGTTAGCTTTCTCCTCAAGTGTACACTCAGTGAGAGCGAGAGAAAAAAAAAATAAAGGAGAGATGGTTTGTCATCAAGTTTTCTAAGACAATTCAGATCTCAAATAGTCTTTTCAACGACACTTCAAAACAATCAAACAATAGAGCCCATCTGTCTTGTGTGTTTCGCTCCAGCTCTGCCGTGCTCTGCACACCCTGCAGTGGGAAATGAAAACCCACGGTTACTCTGTGTTGTAATCATCCAACAAACATTCGCAAAAATACATTTGTGTGTGTATGGAATAGTGAAATTTCCTGAAGAGACTATAAACCTCCTTTGTTTATCATTAAACTGCTGTTTAATGAGAAACATTCTTGAAAACTTTGAGACAAAGAGGTACTTTTACTGAGGTGAACATATTCATTATCATTTATTCGGTTCTTATTGTTATGTGGAACACCAGAGAGCTGATAAATGTTTTCAGGTCTGTGTTGAGTTCATGAACTAGTGATGTATAGAAATGTGTTTCTTGAAAAACGCAATAGATATTTCTCTGAAGACGCATTGACTGTAGTACTGCTGCTGATCATTCCCACATCTGTTTTCTAACAGAATGTATTGTTTAACGTGTGATAGGAAGAAAACTGTATTACAATGGTGCAGTGGACTCAAAGTCTGCGAGTAAAACATTTGGAGCTGTGGTTTGAATTTGGTCTTTTATCTCAGTAATTTTACCTTTTTTTTGTCACTCCATCCGTAAAATAAAGCAGCCTTTTTTTAGATAGACCTTCAAGAAAAGCACTTCATCTAGCTTTAAGCCCATACTCAATATGTCTGCTTGCACCACCTTCTGATTAATGACTCTGTAGTCAAATTACAGTCGGTATTCAAGGGTGTTCTACTAAAACAAGCACCCAATGACCTCCGTCTACACAGGTGATGGTATGTTAGTGACCATCTTGTAAACCAAGATGACCCGTTTTTACTACCTTCATCAAACACCTCCAGTGAAGACAAGGTGATTTTAACCTTGTCCACTGGGGAGTGCCATGCAGGATGCAGAGGATTGTCTAAATGTAAATAAGTGAAGCATCTCTGAACAAGTTTCCCTGAAGCTGAGCTGTAATGGATAACTGCACCGGGTCAGTAATTACTCACTGTCTCTCCTCCATGGTGTTTTCATTACTCCCCTTATGATCTGTCAGCATCGGCATGAAGACTCTTTGGAAATCTCTCCCTTTGTTGTGCTCGACAGAGCCACCTTGTGAATTTCTGCAAACTTTTCAACCTCTCATTCTGCATTCTTTGTGACTGGCCCAGAGACTGATTGAAGTTCAGGAACTTATTTTATAATTTGACTGTATGGACTAAAAGTTGGTGTAACATGTTCTTATATGTGCACATACAGTACATACACAATCTCATACATCAAATTTACATTTTATTATAAAATTATAAAAAAATTATTTAAGTATTGATTTGATTGCACACATATTTTTCCCCATAGTTCCCTATGTTCCTGCACATGCCCATCTATGACCCTTAGTTGTATTTGAGCTATTGTCATGAAACATGTACTTTTTGTCATATTTATCTAATCAACAGTGGCACTGAGAGTTTTGTGTGTGTTGGATATTGGTCCCCAGCCCAGGATGCAAGATTTGCTGGTGAACAAAATAGCTAGACCAGCATTAAATCAATGTTAAACCAGTCTGTATCAGCAATTAGTTCATACTGCTCTTGGTGATCACAGAGGCATTGTAATACTTGATTTGGTGAATTATTTGTACAGAAAATTGCAGTTAAATGGATAGTTCACCCAAAAAAAATAAAATTCTGTCATTGATAATCACCCCCACGTCATCCCAAACCTAGGGCGCTATGAATTCAGTTAAATTTTTTCTCAAATTCTGTTTTTTTTTTTTTTTTTCATTTTCATTTTTATGTATTAGTTTATTTAATTTTTTATTTTCAAATTTTGAAACTTATATAATTTAACATCAATTTATTAAAAGTTGAGTAAACGTTACATGTTTAGGGCCATATAAAATGTTTTATTTTTCTTACATTATGTTTTATTGTTACCAATTCTGTTTAAGCATGTCTAATTATTTGAATGCTTAAAACAGTTTAGTTTATTGTTTATTTTACAATAGCCCAATGAAATGTTTTCCAGACACTTAGCAAGGACATTGATAAGATATTCCATGTGACATCAGTGGTTCAACCATATAATTTTACGAAGCTGCGTGAATACTTTTTGTGTGTAAAGAAAACAAAAATAACAACTTTATTCAGTTTTTCTCCTCCAAATCACATCTTCCACCATTATCAAGACTACCTCTGCATGTAATCAACACATTTGTCATGGTACTCTTCATAATGGAGGCTGAAGAATGAAGTTGTTATTTTTGTTTTCTTTCATTATATGCAGCCAGTGATATGGTATTTATGAGATGCATCATTTAATACAAATGTATCATATTGCAGGCATGATGGAGTGAACCAGGTAAACATTTGCTTTAGCCTTGAGGCATTTGTTAGCCCTGGCATATCGGTTTGCTCAAATTCTTAATTTTTAAAATTCAAAATCTAAAAATGACTATTCGTTGTCTGCATATAGGAGTTAGATTTTGTCATGAATGTTTAGATTTAAGTACAAGGAGCAACTCCTTTAATCTACGCTCTAGTCGTCACTCCATCATTGCAGCTGTAGAAACGTGGTGGATGCGTAAGAGGCGGCGATTACAAGCGCCAATGTGGAAAAAGTAGGCCAGCAGAAAGCTAAGCGTATGACACATGTAAACAGCAGTGAAATGTGTTTGAATACAAATCTCTGTGGAGTCAGGTTTACATTCGCCAAATACCGATGATGTCTTACTTCCTACCCCTCTCCTCACCCCTCCGCCCTTCGCTTCCTCCGCTCTGAGAGAGTGCCGTTAAGTGCTTGGTTTGCATGCAGGTGCTAAAATCACACAAAATCCCACTCGCTGTTTTCTCAGAGGCTAATTAATGGTACTTTGAGAGCCGCATCTAATAATTCAAGGTTAGCAAAAGACCAAGGGTTATGATTTAATGAGACCGTGTTGGATAAAACAATGTTTTGCCACCACTATGTGAGGAAGCTGCTGATGAATTAATGAAGTTGTCATACTTTACAGGAACTATGGGAATTAATAGTCGCTATGTCACCATCAACTGATGTCTATTAATGTGTTGAGGAGAATTTCCATTGAATTACATTTTCATGGATTTGTTTAGTTTACAAGGACCTGAATTGCTTATATTCTGGGTCTTTTTTTATAGATTAATTAATTAATTTGTTTAAATGCCTGTTAGGCATCCTTTTTTCTCACAGGTGAAATTTTCATGATTTACAGTCTCATTACGAGATGTCACATAAAATAAGACGGGATGCTCAATCATATGTATGAGGCAAATTAATCGCCAAATTAAATGGTATCCTGTAACTTGCATTTATAATTTGATTAGAAGAAATCTGCCTTTCTCGGCCCTGGTCCTAAACTAGGCATTCTTTTTGTTCTGTAAAATACACCCCCATCCATGATAAAACAAATTTATGGCTGTTATATATCCTTCAACCTTTTCGCCCCTTGGGTTCCCTCCATAAAATATCATGGGGGAAAAATATGTGAATAGTGCCAGAAGGAGCCACTTAACAGTAGATTGTATGGAAATTAAGCCATGAAGGCATAAACACTGTTAGTTAAAAGCTGAGAAATTCAGAAGTATAAATGTTAAATTATGGCTTGCAACAAGCCACAGCAAGCAGCAGCTGTATTTTTAGGTGCGCTTACTTCTGCAAACATACTAGAAAAAAGAAATAAATATTTATAAAATGTTAATAAAAAAAAAAAAAAATATATATATATATATGTATATATATATATATATATATGAATGATTATGAAATGTAATCAATTTAAGAATAATATAAACTACTGTTTAAAATTATGGTAATGCATTTCTTTTGAACAATTATGATGCATTAAATATCTAAAATTACAGATTTTTTTTTTGTAACATTATTTAAGTTTATTTTTTTCAAAGAAATGCTATTTTTCCTATTCATTCAATTTTTTATTATTAAAAAATCCTAAAACGCTAATGAATGAGTGGGCGGAGATAACAAGCTACAGCTGTGGGGGAGTGGTGTGTTCTGGGAGATTGAGTCCAGTACATAACAGAGAGACCAGGATGAAACAGAATGGTGGGAGTGCCCTCTAGCGGAGCTTGACGGGACTTCTGGCTGGGACCGTGACATAGCCCCTCCCCTAGGAGTGGATTCCAGACACTCCAGGGTGGGGCAGACGGCGGAGAGGCCCACCTGGGCGGGGCAGACGGCGGAGAAGCCCACCTGGGCGGAACAGGCCGGACTACAACAGGAAGCAGACAGAGGTTAATAATGGCCTCTACGGCCGAGACAGTACCTGCTCCCAGTTCACTGTAGTGGGTCTCCGTAGTCGGGGCAGGATCGGATGGGAGTCCAACAGCCTCCGTGACCAGTTCAGGGCAGGACGAGAGTTCAAGGATGGCCTCCGTGGCCGGTATAAAGGAGGGCCCAGGTTTCAGGGACATGTCCATGGCGGTAACAGGCAGGTTGGGGGTTTGTGCAGCCACTGGCGAAACCTCCCGAGTGTCAATGGGTGAAGTTGACACCTCAGGTGGTTGTGCAATCGCCCGCGGAACCTCCATACCCTCTGTGGGATCCACTGACACCGCCGAGAGTTGCGCAGCCACCAGCGAAACCTCCAGAGACTCTACGGCCGGAACCAACATCTCTGGAAGTCGTGCAGTCACTGGCGGAACCCAAGAGGAGTCAGGGTCGCTGGCAGTCTCTGGCGGATCGGGCCACGGCGAATCAGGATCGCTGGCAGGTCGGGCCACGGTGAATCAGGATCGCTGGCAGGCTCTGGCGGATTAGGCCACGGCGAATCAGGATCACTGGCAGGTTCTGGCGGATCGGGCCACGGCGAATCAGGATCACTGGCAGGTTCTGGCGGATCGGGCCACGGCGAAACAGGATCACTGGCAGGTCTCTGGGGTACAATGTGCGGCCCATACACTCAGAATGGCAACCGCCATAACGGGAAGCACAGAAGACAGGTGAACAGTCTCTAAGATGGCCTGTGTGGAAACCCTGGTCACACCGGCTTCCCTTACTGATATCCACGGGGGGTCAGCCAAACAGGATATCAGCCTTTTATGCCTCGGAAAAGCCCTGATGTCCTCATGTGCAGGCTGAAGACTGGTGCAATGGCTCTGGATCAGCGGCCATCTTGTGCGGTGACTCGGGAACGGTGGCAATCTTGTGTAATGACTCGGAAACGGCGGCCATCTTGTGCAAAGGCTCGGGATCGGCGGCCATCTTGTGCGAAGGCTCGGGAACGGCGGCCATCTTGCGCGAAGGCACGGGACTGGGGGCCATCTTGCGCGAAGACTCGGGAGTGGCGGCCATCTTATGCAATGGCTCGGGAACAGCGTCCTTGAAGTGGATGTGCGATACGTCTACCCCTTGAGCCTGGGAAGTGGGTTTCACCTCGTCTTCTGCGATGCCCACCATGAAATCCGATCCCGCCATCACTAGGGCATATTCTAGGAAGTCAAGGAGGCTGCAATTGAACTCCCCTACAGGCATCCATGATCTAAGCGGCTCGTTGAGACCCAAGCGGAACAGATCCTTAAGCATTACGTCATCCCACGGCAAGCAGTAACACAATTCATAGAATTTTGTTACGTAATCCTCAATAGTCCGCTTACCCTGCTTTAACTTGAGCAGCTCTTCAGCCGGATCCCTCATCGACTGGCGTTTTCCACGAACACTACTGGGTCTTGTTTTGACATAGTATTCTGTAATGATAGAGTCTGAGGCGTGCGGATCCAAACGCAGTGTTTTTTTCATAGTCGGCAGGCAGGGTCGAAACAACAGCGGACAGAGCAATACAGACAGGGCTAGAATCAGAGTCGGAGGAACGGGCAAAGGATCTGGGGCTGGCGGCAATCAAACGGTAAACAGTAAACAGTCCAAGTTCAGAACACGGAAAAGCAAACACAGGGAAATGCACTCGGAAAGGAAAACTATGGCAATCTTAAAACTACGTGCTAGACCAGTGGTTCTCAACCCTGGTCCTCGCGCCCCCCTGCTCTGCATATTTTGCGTCTCTCTCTTTGTTAACACACCTGAT